>VZTB01002137.1:60645-85809 GCA_013397245.1 Thryothorus ludovicianus
TATCTATCTATCTATCTATCTATCTATCTATCTATCTATCTATCTATCTATCTATCTATCTATCACTTCTACTTCATTTGCTTAACACAAGCAATGGGAAACAAAGCACTGTTTCCTTGAGAAATTCCTTGGCCATGCTGAATGAGTAAAAAATGTTGAGGATGGTTATTTTATTGAGGCAGGCTAATGAGTAAAGTTAGTGTATAAAATATGGATGTTGCATTTGTGCTGAGGTATTTAACTGGAATATTTTGATTGAATTTGTCATTCAGGAAGTGGTTAATGCAGCTATGATCGAGTTGCACTGAACTATTTATTTTCTTTTTCACAGAGATATTTGAAACACAACTGTTTTTACCATGCTTATCTTAAGCAGAAACCATGAATTTTATTCTAGGATGGAACAATTTTGCAATATTACAAATTTGAGACCAATATGAAATCATAATATTTGTATGCATTAGCGAACTATCCAGGAACTAAATATTTTACAGGTTAGGGACACATAGAATGTGATAATTTCTGTGGAAGTAACTTATGAAGTACTGTAAAAATGTCATCTCACACAGAATTCCCTGCCTCATACACATACTGTGGTTATCCTTGTTTTAGAAAATAATAAAAATAAAATAACAAAACAATTTTGTACTTTACTTTTCCAGTGTCCTCCTTTTATGACCTTCTCTGTGCTTAAGAAGCATTAACCCATTATATCACATGTTTTTTTGTTTGCTATTATCATCAACATCATAACACTAAAAAAATCTCTATGATAAAAATATTATTGAACTTTTGCAGATAAATCTCTGGAGAAGAAATTAAATCACGTGGTTTGACAAGCCAGCAGCAGAACACAAATGTCTTCACTGTAACTAAACTGACCAGGAATACACAAATCTCTTTTTTTTGTTTGGTAGTTAAAAAATAAATAGATTCTTTTTTCTCATCATAGTGCTGTCACCTCCCAATCTAGATTTACACTGACACTCTCCAGGGTAGGATTAGAAGTTATGGAACAGCTTCTGTAAAAGCAGCAGCTCTGTGAACCAGGGTGGCTGTGCCTAAGGGAGGGACAAAATAAAGGTCTAACCTCTTAATTTTGGGGAGCTGAAAGAAAATACCCAGGTTGTTTCAGCTGGTAAAAACAAACATAAACACATTCTTTAGTACAAATGTGTTTCCCTTTAAAGAAAGTGTTTTCATTAATTTTGTGCACCTCTATACAATGGGAAGCTTATAAAAATTGTCTTTCATACAGCAAAAAATAGGTATAAGACAAGATAATATTTGATAGATGACTAAGAATTTCTACCTTCTCAATCCTGAGTGTTCTGCTCATTTGGCACAAAGAGAAGTTCACATGAACTAAAGCAGTGCCACCATGAGAGGCACCTTAACACCCACAGCTGAGCAGCTCGTGCCAAGCCCTTCAGCTACACCTGGAACAAAGGGATTTCAGAACCCACTGCCTGCTTGGGCTGAGCTCACAGCACTCTGCAGATTTCAGATTTTTAAGCTTTGTTTATTTTCTGTTTGTGGTTTTTGTTTGTTTGTTGTTTTTTTTATTCCAGACAACACTGCTATTGGTGAAATGCTTCCTCTTAGGGGGAATCAAGATCCACAGTAAAATGGGTGCAGAAGTTTCTTGAGAATGTAGGTCAGAATTATTGTATAAGTACTAACAATAACTTGAACCAGGGGAATGAATAACAGTCTCTAAGTATCATTCACAATGGTGTACCACAAATCATCATTTCAATCACTATTGTAATTATTCCTGTACCAGCTCTGGAAAGAATAATTATTCCTTAGTAACCACTAAGGAGGGAAGAAAAGTAAGAAAAAAAAAAAATTGGCTTGCATCATTTAAATGAAAAGTTCATGCCAAATATGAAACAAGAAAAAAAAAAATTAAAATGCACATTGTTTTATGTATATGCAATATATAACTATATCACTTCCAAACCGAAATATGCAGGAATATTCAAAGATCAATGTAGAAGTTAAAATATCAAAGCTAATTAAGAAAATTAACAATTTGGTATTTTACTGAAAAATGCATGTAATTAGAATTACAACAGCACGATATGTGCTTGGAGAAAATCGAAATACAGCACCAGTGTGAGAGTTCTGCACAGAATGGGAAAATTGGCTGTGAGGGAAGAGAAACCAAGTTTACTTTACAATTTTTCCTGTGAGGGAAGGGATGACAAGTGTGCTTCCTTGGCTTTGCTGTTTCTTTTCCTCTACTCCGTGGCACACTGTCAAATCTGAAATGGCCTTAGAATTCAACCAGAATTTAGGATAAACAAATGAAATATGTGAAAGAGGATTATTGTGATTAGAATCATCACCAGAGTGATTTTTCCACCCGAAATTATAAAAAGGCTTTTTCTTCTATGCTTTCAAATTAATCTCCTGCAAACATACAGATACTACCAAGTAGATGCTCATAGGTGTGTGTGAGGTATGTAAATGTGTTTACTCTGTTACCAAAGACGTATATTTTAATCCCTGTTCTCTCTAGCTCATTCACTTCAATCCAAAAAGGAAAATAATTCCTTTCACTACCATCAGGGACAAACTGTGCTGGAAAACACCACCTTACCTTTCCAGCCTCACCCTCGACAAGGGTCTTCCTGCCCCTGGTGACGCTGCAGGGCTGCCACAGATGGACAGTGACCAGTGAGCTGCCTCTCAAGGGCACGGATTTAATTCCCAGCAGATCTTGCTGAGGCTCAGGGACAGTGAAGCAGCTGCTGACCTGAACCTGCCTCCACGGTCTGTGCTGACTGCCTAGAATGTTCTCATGGAATTCTCAACTTGACTGTTCTAGAAACCTTTTTCTGCTCTATTGAGAAATAATAGTCCTACCTATAAAAGGGTGGCCCTTGGCCTGGAAAGAAGGGTGGTGTATCACAATAATTATGGACAGTTTTTCCAGGAGGGTTGGTTTGTCTGTGTGTTTTCATGCTTTGGAGTAGAGGGCCAATGTGACAAACAACACTTTTTGTTCCAAAGTAGGGTGGCTACCCCATAGTAGAATCAGTTTAAAGAAGATTTTTGTCATTGAACTGGAAAAGAAAAAGATAGGCTTGTCACTTTCCCTCATTTTTTTGTAGAGGAGGAGTATGTTAAAGATTTCAACAGTGATATTCTTAGACAACTTCAATTTCACATGAAAGCATGTTTCTGCCTCCTCTGCCTCTCCTGTACTATATTGATAGGTCTTTGGTTGTGCCTACTGTTGTGAAGAAAATTAGCTCTTTCTCATTTCCACTTCAAAACACTGCCTGGCAGGACCATCCTCTTCCTTACCTCAAATGCTTGGAGTTTAGGAAGCGCCTTAGAGGAAGATTCTGGTGAAAGTATGAATACAGTGCATGATTTCAGGAAGGAATAAAACATCTGCATATATGTGTATGCATTAATGCACACTCACAAACCTACATAAATGTTCAGCATATGTGCAAATATACTCATAAATATGTGTGTGTACATTTCTACATACAAATGTGTATTAATGTACAACTAAACATACAAACCTCAACGCAATGTACAGATACTCAATCTAATTTTCAATTAACTTGCAATCAGAAGCTTGAGCATTTTATGTGCTCACACCCACATGAACATTTGTCCTTTTCTACAAAGCCAAAACCACAAAGATTTTATAGATATGACTGTAAGAGTAATAAAATTAAAATGAAATAATTATTAGTATCATCATCAAATTGAAGGAAGAGAGGACAAGAATGCTACACGTGTTTTGAAAATTCCTTTTCCTTCACCATTGAGGACATGTCTGCTCTTTACCCAAATGCCAATGATTTGAGCAGGTATGGAAAATTGTCCACAAGGTACTCCCATGTGTTGAAGTTAATATTTCCTGTGTGACAAGTCCCAGTGGTCAGAAAACAAAGTGATTCCATGATTTATTAGCATTCAGACAAACCATACAGATTCTCACATTCCTCATATTGACTTAAATATTCTACACAGAATATCACACGGTTTTCTGCATTCAGATACATTCATGTGCAAATCTTGCAAACTGTATGCTTGTTCAAAGTACATCTTCAGCAGAAACTATGCCTAACTTTTAAATTTATTAAGTAGAAATGATAAAAATGTAGCTAAATAAGTATAGAAAAATGAGTGAAAAGAAAGTTCTATGGAAATCAATTTCTAGAAATGACTTTTTACATGTCACTTGAGCATATATCTCTGAACAGGAAAAATCTTTCTTATGGAAAAGCAAAACATGGATTAAGTTGATTATTATTTTTTCTAATAAAATCTTTATTAGACCAACACTATTTAAAATCTTCAATTGGGCTAAAGTATCTAATTTTTTGAACATATAAATTGAGGAGATTGTTTGTGAATGATAACCATTAACAATTAATCCATCTCATTTCTTGCTTTCAGACAGAAAAACTGGGCTGGAATTACAGTCAGAACTTCTAGCTTGCTTTCCAATGCCATGCTCTGCTTTTAAAGGTAGCAAGCATAACTTTTAGATCTTAGAGCTCTGATTAGATTTCCAGCAAACTCCACTCCAGATGAAATAAAAAGCCTCAGTTATTCTGACAGTGAAATCCCTACAATTTGCTTCTGAACTGTTCCTTTCAAGCAATGAAACCACATAATTGTCTACCAGGCTTCGAAATTTTCCACTCTTTTTCAGTTAATGTCTGCATAGAAAAGAATCCCAGTACAGAATGGACTTCTAAGGAATTTCTGGTTTTCCAGTGATTAATTGGTAATCACAGTTTGAATAATCCCAATCTTTCCATTTGTGACTAATTATTATGCACAGTTGTAAAGACTGAGGGGAAAAAAAGCAGTAAGGCAGGCAAGATGATTTGCTGAAAGCATTCTGAATTGTCTTGAGGTAAACCTCTCATTGCTGTGCCTTGCCTGTTTGAGTAATAGTGTCTGGCAGTGCTGCATAATGTGTGCTCATTTTTGGAAGTTTGAGTGTTTAGGTGAGGAACAATTTGGATAATTGTTCTGCAAAACCACGGGATTCGAAGGGTGAGGGGTGGGAAGTGTGGTGTGTGTTTGCTGACACCTGTATGCTCAGTGTATCTCTCAGGCATGGGACTCACTTTGTATCTCACACAATTAAATTGCACTAATCTGTCTTTTACACCATTCTGTTACTATTAATTTTAAATAGTTCCATAAACCTCCTGAAATGATTAGGAGGGACTTTCAGGTAGCTGGGACTCTGGCTAGGCACACCCTTCCATCACACAGCTTTGTGAGCTCTTTAACAGGGATAGATCTGCTCCAGAAGAGATGGTATGTGACAATTATCATATGTAAGGTTTGATTTCATCACTGTACGTACTGTAGAAGAGATTTTCACAGGTAAAACTCTGTTACTGCCTGCACATTGGCAACAGAACTTGAATTCAGCAAACATAGGTAAATGCAAATACCAAAGCTGGCACATGTAAAAGGTTATGGATGTGCCTCAAAAGGCACTTGATAATGCAGATGAATAAATATTGTATATTGTAACTAACCCCCTTCATGCAAGCCACCAAGCAAAGTGAAAATGACAATATAAACACATTTCTCAGCATGATCAGAAGTCCCTCTCATTCAGATTATTTTATTTCTGTTTACATTTGGCTTTCATAAAGACCACTCATCTGTGAATTAAGTGAATCATTTCTACAGGTATTTATTGATTCAGGTGGAGACATCATTATCAGAAAACTCCAGGCCAAAGAAATTAAAAGCCTCTGCTGAGGAGATGCTGTGTGAATATTTCCCAGGGCTAATATCACCCTGTAGAGCAGTGGCCCTGTCACACCTGCAAGAACAGATAATCAGAGAACACACAACTCAGCCCAGGGCCACCAACCCATGCTGGCATCACCCAGGGCTGTGGCTCCGGCAGGAGCTGGGGGGCAGCAGCTGCTCCTTGCAGACGGAGACCCCAGGAACACACCAAGAAGCAAAGGGCACCCAGAGGGACTTCCCAAAGCCTCAGTGGGTGCTGTGAGGCCAGCAGCACCCCTCTGGCCCTGAGCACACCGTGCCCCAAGGGCTGGCTGGGCAGGGAATGCACGAGCAGGGGTGTCTGTGCTGTGTGGGCACTTGTCTGAGATTAATAATAACAGCTTGGATCCTTTAGCACCAACAGCTGCACCTCCTCCCTGCTGGAGCCCCTGTTAAAGAGTAATCATTTACACCCTGATTACTCCTGACCACTTCAGGAACCGACTTCAGAATTTCAGAAGGTTGCTCATAGTTTAGGGCAAGTAGCTGGTTACAAAAAAATAATTACAAGAAATAAACAACAGCATGTGTTTCATCCGCCTAGGCCTTTGCATATGGACAGGGGAAAAGGAACTTGCTTTCGCTTTCTATGAAATACTAGGAATTCCTGAAATTTAAACCAATTTGAAGAAAAAAATATGTAATTTAGATTTTTGAGAAAATGGAAGCTACCTATTTAAGACCTTCTTGGGCTAGTAATAGAAGTTTGTGTGCTGGAAACCTTCTTTGAAATAAACCTGAAACAAGTTAGCTGGCAGGTAGGTTTGTGCTGCAAGGGATTCTGACAGCCTGTCAAAGTTCCACTTTTCTCACATTCAATCAACCTCTCTCTTCTAAAGAAAGCAGAAAATATGTCAAAATGACAGCTGCTGAAGCATAGCAGGAGCAGCAGCCAGTTAACTGCTAGGCCTATTACCTTAGGAAAAAATCATGGAAAATTTGTGTAAATGGCACACAGTGGCTTATAATTTGTCTGGTCAAGTAATGACTCAATTAAAGGCTAATTAACCCTTCAGCTACTGTTACTAATGTCTCCACAACTACTTTTTTATTATTATTATTTTGAGGTTTTGGCTCATATGGCAGCAACAAACTGATTTACAATGGGATTACTTTGATGCTTCTAATGACTTTCCAAAATTAATTTGCCACAACATTGAGTAGAATTAATTTGAAAGCAAATCCAGCAGAGACAATAATATAATTATATGGGATTTTAAACTGCTATATTATATTGGGTCAATATAATCTTGATGATCTTAAAAGCTGGAGGAAGAAATAACAAATAATTTGTTTGTCTGAGGGCTCCAGTCACTGCTAATGCTTCTGCTCAGCAGAACTTTCAATGTGCAGAGAGCATCACACCCTCACCCATCCTGCTCAGATTACTGGGGGAGAACTGGCTCAGATCTCTGTCCCATTTCCTTCAGTTTAGTTCTGGTTTTGCCAGCAGTAAATTCTTTTGGCAATGCTAAGAACCTGCTCTTAGACTGGAAGGTTTAAATGCGTGTTCTGCGAGTGTTTTTCTGATAACTCCGTCTTTATACCCCAGCTAAACCTAACTGCAATCTCAGGACAAAGAAAGGCATTGCTCTGACTGCATGGCTCAATTTCAAAAGTCTTCTGCAAACAACAGAGCTCCTCAAGCTTCTCACAGAAAGGTCATAAAAGCCTTTTCCTGGGAAAATCTTAAGCAGCATAAATAGACAGGAGGCTCCTGATGGTAAAGGTGTGTGTGCACACAGAAAGTGTGAGACAGGGACCAGGCATGTGAATGTGGAGCTGCCGAAGATAAAGATGCAGGGTGGATTTGTCCTAACACCTTTAGCTACAGACTTTACCCTTGACATCTTGTACCTCAAAGTTTGAAAAAGAAATGGCATTAGGGTTTTTTTTTTATGAGTGTGGGAAGCTTTAGATGGACAAGATATAAACACTGTAAAATAATACATCCGAAAAGCAGCAAAAAGGTATTGAGAATTATTTCTTATATTCAATACACCCCATCTTCCCATTGCGGGAATGTATGAGTGATATATGTTATTTCCAACCCCCTCTTTGGTAGCTTTTAGTGCTTCTAATTGCACATCCTCTAATGCAAAGTAAAAGCAGAGTGAGTCCTACCACGGAAATCATCTCACACAAAATCCAACCACTCCAATTTATATGGCTTAATCTTTACTCAGCAGATCCTGCTTAAGTTTCGGAGTGCAGAGTGGAGTAAATCTCCTTTTAAAGGCTGTAGTCATTCACTCTGGCTGAGCCTTCCGTGTGGGATGGGAATCTCTCCTCTGTTACACTGAGCTATTCTCTGCAGCTCTGAGAGCAAATTCCCTCGCAGTAATTTCTAAAGGAGAGCTTTCCAGCTGTGAGGCATGTTTGCTTGTGTTATTTGAGCACCCTAATTATTCCACAAAGAGCATTATGTTCTCATACCCAACCTTTGAGAAAAATTACAATGATGCTGTGGTGATAAAAATGGGAGTGAGCAACAATCCCAAGAAAATCAAATTCAACAAGCCACTCTTGCTGTAGCCAACTGTGCAGTCTCAGTCACAGCCTTGACTTTCACATACTTCATTTAGAGAGAACAAAAAACTGGTTTCCCTGTATATTACTGGAAACAGCCCCCACACAACCCTTAAACCTGCTTTTCTTATAACTTCCATCTGCCTTCTGATTTGCCTTTGCTTGGGACCAGAATCTGCAGATTGAACTGGTGTGACATCCATCATTCTCTCCCATTTTTTTCATTAAGAATTAAGCTTATATTCCAACATCAATACAATAGTTAACAAAGAAATGGCAAGCTGAAGGACTAGACTTTTGTTCTTTGTTTTTAGGAAGCTTCCTTTTCAAGTTGTTTGGTGGCAATACAAAAAAAATCCAAAACGAATAAACCAAAAAAAATGAACCGAAACAAAATCCCAAACCAAAGAACCCTCACAATTAAGGCCTCTGCAGAGTCATGGCAGCCCTGGAGGATGTACCTGTAAGAGTTCAGCACTGCTCATTAATTCCAGTTCCCAGACTGTTAAACACAGCTAAGCTCACTGCAGAATTACAAATTTAGACAGGAAGAGAAAACCAGCTCCCTGTTCTTTACAAGTGCTCATATTTTTATTTATTTTTAACACACTTCCCTGTATAGACAATCACTCCTGAGCTATTTCAATCTCTCTGACTCAATGCCTGTGTCAATCATGAGCCAAGCATTTCATACACAAAAGTCTTCACCTGACATTAATTCCTGATGTGTAAAAACACATTGAGGGGATTTTGTAAATAGTTATTTACCAGAATCTGCAATTAACACATCTCCTAATAAAACATGATAATTTACATTCTTTTAAAAATTGACTATCTAGGTAGAGCTCCACTGAGCTGCCTGGAGACTGAAGATGACAATATCCAAAGTAGATACAGCAGAGCTGCAACCCAACAGTGATTTCAGCTTGGTGAGACCCCGGCCCTGAATGATGTGCCCTAGAGCCATTTACGGGGGGAGAGAAAGAGGTGGGAGAAAAAGAGAGCATTTCTGTGTAATCAGAAAGCATCAAAAGATAGGAGAGGATTTATTTACGATGTATGGGCTACGTGCAGGCACCAGAAAATGAATTGGAACTTGCATGTGACAAGATCAGCCTCTAACTATGATGTATGAAATTATTTCCTCATAGTCTATGAGGTACTTGGAAAAAGAATTTCTGCTGGAGGCTCTTGATGACATCTGGTGCTCCTGGGTGAGAAAAGTAAAATCAGAGGTATGATTCTTCCATTTATCTAAAGAATCTACCAATATATGGTTCTAAACACCCTAAAAGAAGCCCGTGCTCTGTCCCTCATTCTCAATTTCACCCTGCAGAGCTCCAGCCTGGTGCTCACAGCTCGGTGATGGAGCATTCTGTCTCTCTGGGGGTTGGAGGTGACATGCTCTCTGCCCAAGGGATTAACCTGGAGGGAAAGCTCATCGGAATATCCCGGGGAAGCAGAGTTCTGTTGACTCCCTGAATCTCAGAATTGCTCATGCAGTTAAACAGGAGTTTTATCCAGCAGGAAAAGGAGATCAAGATCTCTCAAGGGACCATGGAAACTCCTGCACCTCATTTGAGCATAAATAACATGATAATTATCACATCCTCCTATAACTGCCTGTACTTAGATTGAAATCAGGAAAAAAAAATGCAATTCTGGGTATATAGATCTACAGCTTACAATATATGGACATTTTGCTAATATTTTCCAATGAGATATTCGGATCCAGAGTTAATTAAAAAAAAAGAAAAAGAAAAAGAAAAAGAAAAATTCTATTTTGGTTGTCATGTTAAAAATAGTGGCTGAAATATATACCTTGTTTCTTTCACTGTTTTTAGGGCTTAGCTGCAAAAAAAATTACATCAATTTTAAGCAAAGAATGTGACATTATTTTAAAAATGTCATTGGAAAATTTTGAATCAATATCTTGAACCTAAAATTTTTAATTCAAAATTAATGATGCAGCATGTATACTAAAAGATGTTACTCCTCTCTGCCAAAATCTGATTCTGAGTAACCCACGCTTTTAGTCCTACATGTTGTGACAGCAAATTAAATATTTCTTCAAATCTAAAATGCTTAATGAGTTCAATCTTAACATGCAAAATATTTACTAGGTTTACATTCAATGACTTCCATACAAATATACTCAAATATTTCAATATCTTTATCTTAAAATGGGATTTAATTTAGTGGTTTTCTAAAACTGTAAATGTCTTTTTCAGAAAGGATGAAGGTAACACACATACTGTTATCTCTTCCATTTTTTCTTTCCTAGAATAGATACATACTGTATTTCCTGGTGAAACTGAAGTCTTTCACAATCAAAATAAATTAATTTTAACTGAGTTATTTCCATGAAGTATTTTCAACAATGATCAGCAGAGCACAATCTGTGTTATATGTTGTGCTCTGTAACTGTAGAACTGCTCTCAGTGGGACACTTAAAAACCTCACACCAAGAAACTTTCCAAGAGTTCCTTCACCACTCAATTGAATTTACACCCCAACTAAGGGACTAAAATATATTCATATACTTATTTGGTAAATCTATTAAAAAATACCTCATTCTGTATGGAGATTAAATAACCCTCATGACTTATCAAGGAAAAAATATCTTCTTGTGCCTGTCTCTCTGAAGCACCTCAGAGATTTCATGGGATGGTGCCAAGATTTCCTCCTGTATGTGACTGTCAGTTTACCAGCTAGTGCTTGAGATAATATGTTTTGGTTCATAAAATAATTTGGTCTAAGCTTTCATTTGAAAAGCCTTCATCTTCATGTGTTGCTATACTTCTGTGAATTAGTGCAGCTTTAATTTTATCAGTATGATAGTTGGGGATCCACAAGAAATCTCTTAGACCAACAGAAAACCAATTCTATCTGAGAGAGAGAGAAAAAAAAATCTATTAACAGACATCTAGTACTTTCGCAGGATTGATTCTTTTATGGAGCACTGGCACTTTTGGATGACCTGGCAGCAACAAAATCAAGGTGGTCTGTGCTGTTTGACAGTTAGACAATCATTTATTCACACAAGCCTGGTAAGCTCTTTTCAAACTCCAGCAGGAGGAGAACTTCAATTAAGAGTGGAGAGTAAGTTGTCCCTGATGTTATTGAAGTCAGAATAAAAGCAGGCTGCCCACCTCTCCTGTAATCTCAAGTTTTCAAGATATGCCTTGCAACCCTCTTTTTCCAAGAGCCACCCATCTTCATCTCCCCCAAACTCTGTTTCCTCTCCTCACTCCTGGAGGACTGGATCCAGCCCCTCCAGCTGAAGCCAGCCCTGCAAGCACGTGGCACTGCAATGAGAAGAAGGAGAAAAACAAAGACATGTCTTTGCTTTTCACAATGAACTGTGTTCAGTGAAGCGGGTGGGAAACCTTCAGACTACTTTGTTTGAAAGGACAGAGACTGCAGAAGTCACAGAAAAGGAATCTTTCATCCCTTCTCCCCACTCTTTCCTCCTGCCCCTGTGCAATGTCACCTCCATGAGGAAGGCACAAACACTGAGTGCAGGTGGGTGACGTTTGAAAACCTTGCTCTTGTTACCTCGATTTCATATTTTTCCATTGTTACAATTGTGGCAGAGTGTATTTAGAATGCAAGCTCTGCTCTGGCTTTGTGCTGAGCCCTCGCTGTTCGAGTGGGCCATGTGATGCTGTTACTGCTGCAATATTAGCACATGAAAATGGCTTTTTGGCAAACAAGTAAATCAGAGACAAAGCATGCTATGCACAGACTGTAATTATGGCTGCATACTTTTTCATCATGGAGTGAAAAAAATTCAGAACAGTATTTACTGTTGTAATTAAACTGATTCCCCCAAGAACTACAATGAACTTTAGGAGGTGATAAATAAACACAGCAGCAAGCTGCTCCTTTGAGATTTACACTCTGATGATAAGATCTCATGAGTTCCTGGAGAGAGAAGAAGAAGGTAGGTTCATAATTTATCTTCTTCAGACCTGGTCCAAAACCTATTAGAGTCATTAGAAGTCTTTAAATTGATTTTGCCCAAAGTTCATTCTAAAGTAATTTTATTCTTGAAATACAGGTTTTAATTTTCTAATATTAAAATTAAACCAGAAATTGCTTATCATTTCCCTTTGAAATAAAGGGTTTAATATTTACTTTAGATAAAAATGATTGCAATATTTTTCACACGTTTTCTGTAAAGAAGCAAAAATATTTTATGACCAACAGTAAAGATACTTTTTAGAGATCTGCACAACCAGCATCAGGAAATATTTAAGAGAATTTAAAGTGCATATAACTAAACACAACTTTTTTATTGAAAAAACTTCACATTTAAACAGGAGGGCAAGAGTTCTCCTTTCTGAATGCTTATTTAAAGGTTTATGTCTTCATGCACATAGATGCTGTGGTTTTCTCCAAGTAATAGAGAAATGAAACATTCATCAGTGCCTCATAAGCCTGGTAGTACTGCAGGTGACCTTTGGGCCCTTGAAAAGGAGAGGACAGGAATGCGGGGCTGGCTCAGGGCTGAGAGGTCACCCTTTGATTCCTGTGCCTGTAATGACAATGTTTATCTCACCTGCTGCCCGTCTGGGGAAGCATTCCAGAGGAGGAAAAATGATCTGTTAGCTTTATGGTCAAAACAGATGCAAATATGCTGCAAGCATTAAGGGGCTGCCTACCGGAGGGTGAGAAATAATTTGTATCATATTATTATATAGCCAGAGTTGTGTTTCCTTCTCCTATTTCAACTTCTGTATTCAGCATGACTTTTTTTAAAATTAACTTTACAGCTTTCTCCAGCACATTTAATCTAACAATCATACTTCCAGTTGTAGGGACTAAGACCAGGTCCCCCTTGAGAAGACAGAAAACACGAAAGGTGACTCTGGTTTTTGGAACTGCTTCTTTCTCATTTGCCCAGTAGCTCTGCTGAAACCATGGCAGTTTATAGCATTATAATATATTTTATCCCATGGCAGTGGGATCCCAGCTCATCTCTTAATCAAATAAATAGGTGAAAGAAGTGCCTGGTATGGGTTCTGGCATGGTAATTCCTGGATCTGTTACATACAGGTGGAGTTTATTTAAACAACTGTCCCAATAACTTGGGATTCTCCCTGTACTACTGGTGGCCAATAGCATCAGTTTATAGAGACAAGGAAAGCTCACCATAGCTCAGCTCATCATAGCTCATATTTGTACANTTATGTCAGTCATCTAATATTATTGGTGAATCAATGGCAACATTTTTCAAGTTGATCCTCGTAGTACAACAAATTGGGGTACTATGAAGCCAAAGTTTTAAAGAAACGAAATATTTGATGGAGTAAGACACATAAACTCCCATCTATTCAGTCTTTAAAAATGAAACAGTTACTTCTAGTGCAGTGACAAGCAGTTACTCTCCCATTCAATCCCCCTGGAATGAGCAGACTGGTTGGACAAGGCAGTAATTAATAAGGGAGTAAAACACTGGCTTCTTTAAGACACACTGTGAAAAGAATCCCACCTGACAAACTTATGGACTACATTTTTCAGATGAAAGGACAGGTTCCTGTGATCAAAGTCTGAATTTCTAATGAACAGACTTACATTTTTTACAATAACAACAATAACAGAGAGGATTAATTAATCAGCTTTTTCAGCCCTACCTAAATCATTATTTTCTTTCTCATCACAATGCAGCAGTTTTAATAGAGCAGAAACAAGAATTTGCACGGTTTGGTCTTAAGTATATTAGCTTTGTTCATTCTGAAGCAACACATCCTTCCTCTAGGGATTTACACTGTCACTTTATTTAGTTATTCTACCTACTTTTACTTTAAAAGAAAAAGAACATCTTTGACAAAGACCTATGGTAACAAACTCAAGGCATTTCACTGTTAGATGTATTCTGATCACAAAGTTTCCTTCTATCTTGGTGGCGAATATAAAAAGATGCACTCCTTCTTGTGTAAATTACAGCTACTGGAACAAAACCAAAAGACTGATAGGACAAAAAACGTGTTGAAAGCTGGTATGACTGACATAAAATATTAAACTGAATAAAAAATCCCCAGAAGCAGAGTGGACACAGCTTACTGTGTCTTGTAAAGGTTCTTGCTATTGGCTCAAGTCGTTCTTATGTAGAAAGGTTTTATGGTTTTATTTTTGTGGCAAATCAAAATCTTATGAACAGTGTAATGAAAAAAAGTAAAAAAAGGCAACATCCCTTCTCACTAGCCCTTCACCTTTGATGACAGTATGTGGTTCTAGTTCTGAGACTCTTGAATGCATAACAGGATTTCTTCCAAACAGTAGAGATGTTAGATAATCTTATTCCAGACCAGAATTTGTACTCTATCTGACATTAACCTATTGAAAAAAAAAATCCTCTCTCAGGATCATTTTAGACTGTTTTATAAGCTAAAATAGTCAGAAGGATGGATGATGTCAGAGTGGCCGATTATCTGGAGGTGTGAGGCCACAATAAAAGAGAAATTTTCCTCCTTGAATCCATGCATCTGCATTTAATACAAAGAAAGAGAGAGTATAAAATCCAAGGAAGGATTAGTATGCAAGTGGTAAATATGGTGGCCCACCACAGTTAAGATTTAAGCAGATGCCAGAAGAATTTTTGAACATTGAAGATGAAAACATTCTAAAGAAGCAATGTTTAAAAGACCATGGCATGCTTTGGAGCTTCAGGAAGGTGGATAAATGCTTTTCCATAGCCTTTAAAATGGAGCACAGAGGATAAATTAATAGAGACACTGAACTTGTAATAGTTAAGAATAGAAAATAGTTCTCCTCTAGGACCACAGAAGAACTATTACTACTTTCCAAAAAAGATAAACTGTTAAAGTACTCCTTGGTTTTTTTTGTTTACTCTGACTGTTTCTCAAAACAACCTCATTTTCAAGATTCATTTCTGCAATTGGTTTCAGTATACTCATTTTCTGTACACAGGAAGGAACACCTCTGCCTCTTTTTGCCCTGTACAATGAATAAAGGATCTTCAGTCTTTCTCCCACAGTCCCCTTGGCTCAAGGTGGTTATGTGCTGTAACAGAAAACAGAGAAACTCTGTAAAAGGGTATGTCCAACAGATAAGGGCCATTTTCCTTTGGGTTTTATCCTGTCACATTCTTTTCACAGTTCTTTACTAATAATACAGTTCATCAATATGTGCTATAGTCTATTATAAAGTACTTATGCTGACATTAATAAACTACATCCTGATAGTACTTTCAATTCCAAAGTTTCCTAAAACACTTCACTAAATACAGCCCCAAGCCCTAAGTGAACCTAGCTCCCATACAGAGCCCTCTGTAGGCAAAGGGTGCCAGCATTTGCAAGGTCAGTTAACACACAAAGGCCATAAAAAATGCAAATCCTTGTGGGATGCACGGCAGGATGCAGGCAGCTTGTGGCAGTGCTGGTTTCTGAGGCTGCAGAGTGCAAGCTGACAGGACAGCCCAGCCTGGGGGGACTGAGGGGACACAGCCTGGGGCAGCAGAGAAATCCCAGAGTGCATTCTGCCTCGTGGGAGCACTGCCTTTAAAGAGCAACTGGAACAGGGTTAGGAAAACTGAGCACTTGTAAACAGATAAAATAAGAAGATACACACAGATATGCTTGGGAATTGTTAAAATTCCCATTTTCTCAGCTGGTCAATTCCCAGCCCTACTGAATTGGTCTGCTTACCCATCATGCAAATCTTGAACAGAAAACCTATCAAGTTGATAAATATTATCCCGTTTTTGGGGGTTTTTTTGTGTCAATAGTTATTTTTTCATATCCATAAGCTTTTTCTCTTGTATATCTTATGATCAGAAATAATAACACCACAAAAAAGAGCCCGTGCTTATACCTGAACCAATCAACACCTCAGGTGTCTTACTAATAATTCACTTCTCTTATGACATTTTCCTCTTAAAATCTGAAATATAACTGCACAAAGATTTCATATACATAAGAACTGTAAGTATTGTAATGTAACATTGTATGATTGTACTTGTAGGGACACCCAATAAAACAGATACTTTTGACATTGTATTGTAAGTTGTTATTTAATAATTTAATTGACTTAATGTAAAAGTATGAAGTGATGATTGAGACAAATCTCCACTATGTGAGTGGAAAAATGGAAGTGGCAAAACTGAAAGGCTGCATTCAGAGGTTAACGCCAATGGGGAGAGGTTTCTCACATTAAAATTTGGGACACAAACTTTGCAGAATGGTGTAATGTGGGAAATCTGATTCTGATTTTCTTTATTCCAAAGCAAGAAATTCCTTACAGAACCAACTTCACATTTCCACAGGCTGGCCATTTGAGTGGACAAAACAGGCACCAATCAATTATTTATGGTAGAAACTCCCAAAGGGAGAATTGTGTCACTGTATCTCTGTTTTGTTCAAACAGGAGAGTGGAAAAGATTCACCATATTTTCTGAGAGTTTGTTAGAAAAGAGAAAAATGACAAACTGCAAAAAAGGGATATTTTTTCATTAATAATGAACCTGGAGTCCATAATCCAGAGTTTTGAGCCTTTAATTTACAATTTTACTGGCAGCTCAAACATCTGGATAAGACAGCAACTGAAATAACATTTTACCTAAAGGCTTATCTCTTCTATCAGAAAGGGTATGAGGAATTAATTCTAAGTTTATCCTGTGAGATCACAGAGGGCAAAGCTAGAGAGATATGCTGGATTAATCCTCCAATATCTTAAAAGCAAAACACATTGGAGAGGCCAATAGACAAGGGGAAAATCCACCAACAAATACTAAATTTAACAGAGGTTACTTGCAGTTTGAATATATCTGAAATTGATTTATATTCTCCCAAATTATTTTAGTTTTTTGTTGCAAGATATATAAAGTAGTAAATGGTTCAAATAAAATATTTCTTCTTCTGATCTATAGTTAAAAATTTAGCATGAGCTCTTAACATGTCTCAACTTGTGTGTGAGAATAAAAGACAAAAATCAGGTTCCTCGCCGCAGCTTTGCCAAACAAAGACTTGTTGGTCACAGTCTGGGTGGTTTGGGCCTTTCCTGAGTAAAGGTTAAACTACTGAGACCACTTCCACCCTAAATTATTTTATGATTCTAGTTATTTACTCTGTTTCTCAGCTTAAGCCATAATGCAAGTGTTGTTCTTTTATTTCTTATTAAAAGTAAATGAAGTCGATATTTCCCTCATTCCAAAGCAGACTGAATTTCACTCAGTCTGGGTAAGGACTCTCTGTTTAGTGCTCTGTCCATTCTGTAGTCAGAACAAATCAAAGCTGAGCTGCCATTTAACACTTAATCACAACAAATTCCAAAATCAAAGATGGATTTTGTTACGGAGTCAGTGTCATTTTTGTGTTTAGACAACAGCTTTTCACATGAGCCTTGTTTGAAAGAGATTTATGAAGTATGGATTTATCCACATGTATTTCACCAATAATTAGTTCTTGTGAAATTTTACTCTTCTGTTCCTTCTAGAGAAACAAATATCTACTCCCCTTCAAACCTGATGGTGAAAAAAAGCCCTCCAGGGTCTGAGAATCACCAGTTCTCCGCTACTGAATCCCAGAAATTCTCACTACTATTTGTCCCAGACCAGTGGTCTCATATACTCTTTTGACAGACTTTATTTAAAAGTTGATAAAAAGAAAATAAACCTATTTTGCAAATTGAGAAGCTAATGTTTACTGGGAAAAGAAATATTGTCAAGCTCTCACATTTCTGCTTGTGGAAATTCTCTCATCACCAACCAACATAAAATATCTTTCAATGGGCAATTTCAGACTTTGGAAGCAGCTGAACCATGTTAACACTGAATGCACAAAAAATCCAAAAAGATTTATTTAGCTTGTTTCTCAGTTCAGCAAATTAGCCCAAACTTAAGTCATCGATAATGCAGTGAAGCAAGCTTTTGCACAGAAGCTGCCCTATTTATTTGGCAGCTAGAAGAGCAGACAGTCCTAGAAACACAGCAGTTTATGATGCAGCATCTTGAGATTTTTGAGAGATCAGGTAAACTTGTTCACACACTTTTGAGTCATTTGATTAGATTTCTAGACTCTTGTATTAGAGGTTTAACACTATCATAAATTGGAAAGAAATACTGGTGAAAATCTGGTGTTCTTCCTCAAATAGACAACCCTGATTTTTGCAGTTAATGCATAATACTTTTCAGGGTCTGAATTCAGAATTTCAGAAAATATCAGTTGATATTTTGAATTTTTTTGTCAATAACAAAAATTTAATCAGGACTAGAAATTCAAAAGACATTATGGGTTTTTCTTTTTCTCCCCAAACACCTTTTCTATATTATTGACATAAAATGGAAAGACTGAGCAGTTCAGCCATTTTCACACTAGATCCATCCAACCCTGATTAATGCAGGTGTTTTGGAAACTGTTACACTGAGAAGATTCACAACATTCACTGGTTCTCACTCCTCCTTTCAGCCCTGGAAGTGTCTGTGAGCACATACCAAGTTTGTGAAATAGAAAACATAAGAAAATTGGCTGCTTAAGCTGAAAGGTTAATTCTGACACTTAACTTTATGGCACTATTTGTCTATTAATGAAAAAAAATAACAAGAAATGCTTATACACCATAACATAGAAGCACATTATTCTAGACCACACATGTATAACACCTCAGAGTTCCCCAGACTTAAAATGAGCATTCAGGCAGCCTAGAATATGTTTATTTTATCTGTAGTACAGTTTGCCCCAGCCTGTTGTCTGTCATACATTGAGACAAACAGCAAGAAACATCTTGCACGGTCAGACCAAATTTGGGAATTTGGGGATATCTGGTTCTTAGAACACAAGTGATTACAAGGACTTATTTTAAATTCATGTAACTTTTTGCTTATTTAATGCCTTGATTTTCCAACAAAGCTGCGTGATGTTTAAGTGCTCATTGTGTCAGTGACACAGGACAAAAGTCCATATCGTGCATTTACTTCGTCCACATTATACAAGGAATGTAAAAGGATTATAGGATTATTTCAAAACCACACAAGAATGGAAACACTGCTCTGTGGCAGAGTTAATGCTCACACACAAATAGCTGAGCTTAAAGGCCCCCCAGAAGAGAGGCACAACCAGAGCACAGCGAGGGGCTGCAGACTCAGCTCGGCCTGACAATGGACACGTCCCCACAGTGGACAGCAGCCCCACCCCAGCAGAAACATGGGGGAAAATTACTGGCCTTGTGTGATTTAGGGAGTCTGGTGACACCACACGCTCCTGTGTGTCACCCACTAGAGGCAGGTGAGCACAGGCACTGCAGGGGCAGGTGCTGCAGTTGTCAGGTGGCTGCAGTCAGTAGAGCCACCCGAGTGCAGGTGGCTGTAGGGGCTTTACCTCTGCACTAGATCTTCACATCAACAGACTTGATTTGACACCACCTACACTTTTTTCCACACATATCACTTGCACAAGAGAAACAAACAAAAACTTTGATTAATATAAAGTTGTTGTAGATCCAAGGAACTAATGATAATGTCTCATAACAATGAAAATTCACCTTTTCCTAGGCTGAAAGATTTGTTGTTGTAGATCCAAGTAACTAATGACAATGTCTCATAACAATGAAAATTCACCTTTTCCTAGGCTGAGAGATTCACACATGGCTACTAACATATTTTCTTGGTCTGCCTAATTTTTAAAGTGTCCTGACTTATTTTTCCCTAGTGTGATGGTTGGTTTTGATTTGTTTTTCAATTAAAAAACAAGATACCAGGACTTTTCTTCCTCCAAAAAAAAAAATAAAAAAAACATAGCAAAGCACCACTAAGACAAAGGCTGCTGGCTGTGGACAGCACACACTGCTGGCTGGGCAGCCTGCACACAGGAATTTAAAACAACCACAGCCCTTGCCACTTCTTCCCCTCCCGTAGGCTGTGGACACAACAAAGCCACTCTGTGTTTCAAGCAGATAACGTTGGATGATTAAACTATTGCAGGAGCTACATGGCAAATCTACATGTCCGAAATGTACTGCAGGTGCAGCAGACAAGAAATGTGGAAATGTTGACGCTGTGTTATCACAACACCCACAGCACCAACCTCCTGCCCTGCAATCTTCCTTCCTTGCCCAGGGGTTGCCCTGCTGAGCCCCCAGCTCTGCCCCGGCCCTTCCTGCACACGGCAGAGCTCGGCTGGGCTGCCTCAGCAGGCTCCTGCTGCCTGGAGGAGGGCGAGAGGGATTTGGGCTGCGCTCCTCATTTCCTGCCCCCTGCTGCTGCTCCCCCTCCTTTTCCTCACAGAACAAGGCAGAGGAGCAGAGTCACTCCAGACTGTGGTGTCTAGGAAAGGTGGGATTTTTTTCCGGTAGCAGAGGAGATGAAAAAGTTTTCTACTGTGATTTTGAACTGAAGCTTCTGTTGTTAAACCCATTAATCTTGATCTACAGCAAGATCAAAGTGAAAGGACACCTCATAAGTGGCCCTTATTCTTGAGATGTGCTAAGCCCTTGTCCAGGAACTTCTACAGTACCACAGCACCTGGTGGGTATCAGCATTTTTTATTCAGTATCAGACTGCAGAATTAAAGGTGCTACTCATTACTAAAAACAGAGAAGAGAAAATCCTAAGAGACAACAAGAGAGCTGAACAAAAATACAACCGAAATGCTAATAATAATAAAAAAAAATTCTACTACCCAAGACACAGATTTTTTCTTCTTCTTTTTAAAAGGAAGTGCTGGAATGTTGGCACAAACTGTGCTGAGGAGTGACTACCATCAACAAATGAGTCCAACCTTGCCTCTGGGGAGGCTGACAGCAAAATTCCTGTTTGTCTTCTGTGGAACAAATTCATTACTGATATAAGTTCATTAATGCACTGACTAAAGCTGGCTGAGCAAAGAATGGCTGTGGGGATTCAAAGGAGAGAGTCAGATAGAGCAGACAGCTGGATCAAAACAGATGTAAAATACTGTAACTTTAAAGCACCAAATTAGGTGCATACCTACTTCCCTAGGATTGCACCCTCATTAATGAAAACAATATTTAAATCCATAAGAGAATTGAAAAGGCAGGATTACTCTGTGTGACGTGGAACTAATATTGTCTTTTGAGCTTTTCCCTTTAAAAAAATTTAAGTTGACAGCTCCAGTGTCCCTTTTGCCAAAATTTATGATACAATTTGCTGAATTATATAAAGCCCTAGCAAGAAATGACACATGTGGGATGACTTTTTATTTGAAATTGTGTTTCTTATACCAAGGTTCATCAAGCTGTTTCATATTTACTCCTCTGATTAATGATATGTCAGAATTCTAATTCTAGCACCAATTTATTGCTTGTTGGCAATTGGAGAATGAAATAGCTATGTAGGCAACATGCAATATTGATTTTTATCCATCTTCTTTGAGCTCCAGTAAATGATTCCCAAATGTGCTTTGTTGTTGCAACCTAACTAAACATTACAGTCTTTTTCCTATCGTCCAGTAATGCTGTTACTGATGTAGCATATTCCTTAAAGAACAACAGCGTGGTATAATTTGATCTCATGTAGGGTGAATGAAAGGTTTTCTATTTATAAATTGTTACTATTCAGTTCTCTCACTCACAGAGACAGACCACATCTTCCAAAGGTTATTGGATATTTGAAAGTTTTTGTAAGTGTGATGAATAAAATAATAATAAAGAATGTGTGTTTTCAACCATTTTAATATGAAATTCAGTGTGTTCAAGGTTACTTCGTGCAGAAGAGCAGAGCTTGGAGATAATGCAAAATTTGCAAACTCGCCTCGTGTATTTTGGAGTTGGACCCATCACAACACCCCTGTGAGCAGTGATGGCCAAACCCTGTGGATATGAACCAATGTTTTCAGAGGCAGCCTCAGCACTGGGCTGTGTATTCATGTTATATTCCTTTATACAGATTCAGAGCATGAACTTTTCCATGAGACAAGGAGCAATGACTGTTCGTATTTGACATAAAAGGACTTTAAAGAAAATTTTCACATCCTTTTTAAAATGAGGAAAGGAAGTTGATCATAATCTTGATTCGGGAAGGAGAGAACATTTTAATTGGGAATAATGAAGACATACTTGGAGAAGGGAAAGCAAGAGCAGCTCTTGGTAAAAGCTGTGGTGCAAACATGCTGGGTGATGGAAAGGTGCTGCTGTGGCACGACTTGGCAGACACTGTGCAAGAAAAGAAGAAATTTGACTCTATTTCTGGCCATTACTAAAATTCAACAGATAAAGAAATGTGTTCAGCATTATGTCTAAGATCGTAGTAGCCACATACTTCATGTAATTCTAGATCTGCTAAGATATGGAAAAAGTAATTTGAAAGGAAAAGAGAAAGATTTAGGATGTATCCGCAGCCCATATTTTCTGAAACTTGACTTTCAGTGCTCTTTAAGTAGGCAAATAATGCCTAGGAGGATTTTTTTAAAGCTTTTCTTTGTGGATTTATGTGTCTGTAAGATGTTCAAATTCCCAGTGCCTACCTGTCTGAAAATATGGTTCTTAGCTTCAAGATCATGCCAGATGTTCCAAACTTCTAAATTTTCCTCATCTGGGTGCTCTGGTGCATATGCGATACAACTTTTGTACATATTTTCTTTCAAAAAATCATTTCATTTTTGGTTCAGAACAGAGTTGAGCCCACAGAGACACATCTCTGCCTGCAGAAGGCTGGGCACACAGCCAGTGCACAGCGGAATTGCAGCAGATAACCAGGTTCAGCTTTTCAGGAAAGTAACCTGGGCTTCTTCCTGGCTGAGGGCGCGATCAGCTAGAGCTTCAACATGAAGGGAAATTCAGAGAGCTGACAATCAAAAGCGGTTATATTTTGGGTCTGTGCTGGTCAATGACAGGTGTGAGAAGCTGGCCCAACTTCCTCAGTTCCTGGTAGCAAGGCCATCCTCTTTTCCATCCCACTCCAGGGGTGCAGGTGGTTTCCACAGGCTGCCCTTGTCCTTCCTTGGCAGATCACCTTGTCCTGCTCTCCAGACTAAGATGTCTTCTATCCCAGAGCACCTTTCAACCCAATATTTATTATCCATAGAGGATATGATAATGTATTTGGTCTTCAGGAACCTCTCAGCCTTATTCTCTGTGAAAATTAAATACTAGGACAGGAGATACTAGCTACCTACATTGTAAAAGCACGATGTCATAGCTAATTAGTCTTTGAAGAAGGCTTGTTAGACAGTCCACGGTCTCAGGGTTTTATCCAAGGCCCACTGAATTGTATGAAAAGCCTCACATGAATATTCTTACATCTTCCTTTAACTGACCCCTTGTAACTGTTTTAAATCCTAAAATTTAAATCTTATTTAATAAATTGTAAGAACTTAGAACTGGAACATTTTTAACAGCTTATTACTTACTACAAGTGAAAAAGTTGTAAGTTGAACACTGTAACAGCTTGTTCCTCTGTTTTTTGACTGGCATTGTTTTGTTTGTTTTTCTGGTCATAGCTGCACAGCCTCATCTCTCTTCTCATGTCCTCCAGTTGAATATCTTTGGTTCTGTGGCTTTTGGAACAAAAGTAGTGTGCCATGAAAAAAAAACAAAATAAAGCAAACCAGCAGATTTCCTTTCTATCTTGTTGTTATGTTGCACCATGTCAAGCAACAAAAGAATGAAAATGAGACAGACAAGAAAATGACAATCCAGGTGGCAGAATTATTTTTTCCCTTTACTTTTGAGAAGAAAACACAGCAGAAAGTCTTATTATTATAGGAAGGTTGAGTGATTTATTAAAAAAATCTTGTTATCAACACAAGACAGCCTGTTACTGGTGTGCTACATATTCCTCACAGTTGAAGTGTGAACAAAATTGGTAAGGCCAATTATAGCAAAAGTCTGATACATACAGACAGCAGAAACATCTCCTGATCAAAGACAAGTTGGCGGAAATATTTTGTGCCTTAGACCTTCTCTCATCAGAAGTGGCACGAAGAGATCACAAATGAAAGGTTGTAATGTGGTAACAGCATTTTCCATGCTGCTAATGCAACATGCTGGGCCCGTCCTTCTGCCAGGACAGGCAATGGCCCTTCCTCCAGCCCGAGGAAATGCCCTTCCTGAGTGCCACAACAGCAGCAAATCTTGCCTCTTTTGAGCTCCTCGTGACTGTACTTTTGCTGGCTGAGATGTATGTACCGAGATAAAACCCAAATCACACCACTGACATTTCTCTGGGTGTGTGTCATTTCCTTAGTTCTGTTCGGTTGTTTTTTTTTCAGGGCTGGCTTTTTTTTTTTCCCTAGCAGAAGAAGTCAAATCTCATTTGGCTTATCAGTCTATCAACAAGCACAGATGCTCCCTGCAGCTTACTGAAAGCACAAGAGCCCTTGAATTTAGCACCCACCCTGCAAGTATGGGAAGCTGGCCTAGTGTCCTTCCTCAGCTCCTTGGAGGAAGGTTATCCTCTTTTTCATCCCACTCTGTGAATGCAGTTGGTTTTCAGAGGCTGCTCAAATTTTACACTTTCTAGGAAAGAATCTTTTAATTTCTTCATACATCTTTTAAATCTTTAAATCTTGTCTGAGTAACTCAATCTCCTGTTCCTGTATCTTGGTCTCTGGTTTTGTCTTCAAACCCTCTAATCATGATTTTGTCTCCTGTCCATCAATCCTGGCCCAAATGTCCCCTGACTGCAGCCTTCTGGGGTCCATAAAATCAAGTAACCATAGAACCTCAGACTCTATAGGAAGACATTCTTGAAAAATTCACAGCCCTTAAATACATGAAATCCTGTAGTGCAATTACAAACAATAGAGAGAGCTGTGGAGATTACCTGGATTAAAATGAAGCAAATCCTATGAATAAGACCTTGAAGGAGAAAAAGAAAAAAGAAAAAATAAGAAGGGAAAGGGGAAGGGGAAGGGGAAG
>VZTB01002137.1:85840-145543 GCA_013397245.1 Thryothorus ludovicianus
AAGGGAAAGGGAAAGGGAAAGGGAAAGGGAAAAAAAATAAGGAAAAAATTGTGTTCTTTAGCATCTAGATCTAGCACCTGAAATTGCCCAAATGACAGGATATATAAAGGTTAGAACAGTGGAATTTCCCAAGAGCAGGGCCTGAATGAATTTTCAGGAAGACAAATGTTTTGCTTCTGCTTAAGCCATAAATTCCTGTTATTCTCTGTGAATCCACAATGTGGTCACCTGGTGGTTGATCTACCCTTTATTTCATTTATCTTGTGATATAGAGAAAGGGAGTAAAGTGAAACCACCAAAAAAAAACCCAAAAATACCTGTATTAAATGAAGTATGTGGAAAAAATACCAAGAGCAGGTGTCTTTTGGGAATAAAAGCAATCCAATCTTGAATATAGAAAACTATTTGAAATATTTCCCAAAATGAAGTCAGAACAAGGAATCACAGCCATAACCTCATCTTTATTCATCTCCTACTATGCTATTTCATGGTTCTCCAGAAAAATCACCCAGGAACTACAGCTGTTGTAAAACATAATTCTTCTGATATGTGTGGTACTCTCAGATAATGCATCCAAAGTCATCTTTACAATGCACTGGGAGATAAAACTTGAAATGAAAAACCCAGCTTTTTTTTTAAAGGTCTCTCAAGACTATAGGCTAATGTCCTTATTTCAACACTAAGGATGCAGAAAATTTACAAAAATGGGGTTGAAATCTAGTTAAAAATAAACTTTGCAGGTCACTTTTAAAGATATGGCCAAAAAATGAGTATAATTGTGGAACTATAAGAGCTAAAAAATTACCAAAAAAAAAAAAGATACCAGAAACCATAAAAATCCAACCTGTGGCTTTAAAATATTCCCTCTACCTCACTGGTGTACTTCAATACAAACCACAACCAAAAGCCACCAGAATGTGAGTAGACATAATTTAAAGTAAGAGTAAATATCTTTAATTAAGCTCTCTTTAGAATCTCTTTAGAGTTAAAGCTTATAGGGTTTAATTCTTTATTGAAAAAGAGTAAGAGTGCTTACTCACCATACAGGATTTTTTCAAGTTCTTGCAGCCTTAAAAGAAATCTATTATAGATAAAAAGAAGCTTAAATAGCACATATTACATCTTGCTTTTGTTTATATGTGGTGAAGAGTATTCAGAGTGGACCACATCTTAGGCTTGCACTAATCCTTAAATAATTACTATTCATCTACTCAATGCTGGAAAAACCTCATGGAATGTGACTTTGTTCTGCTGGCTTGTCTAATCCCATTCAATTACTTCAGCTCCTTCTCCCAGAGGTCTCACATTTAGAAACTGAGCACTGCACGTCTCCTTATCCTCCTACCATCCCCCCGAAATGGAAAAGGAATTTGGAAGGTAAAAAGCAAGCAAGCAAGCAAGAAAGAAATCAATTCCAATGGAAATGAACTGTACTTTTTTACTATTATTTTTTTGGTCCTTTCCCAAATATCAGTCCATCAATAAACATGAGAAACAGCTTGTAATTCACAAAGCCTTCGGCAACTCTGTTGTGATAAAGGCAAATTGGTCTGGCTCTACAAATGCTGGAGATGGGAATAAGTTCAGTGGTTTGGACCAATTTGAATGGCTGGAAATCACAGAAGTCCCCGAAGCTGCAGCAAGCAGAGCTGTACAGCTGGCAGCAGCTTGTCATCTGCATGCAGAAAGCGACAGGAATATTACAAATTTCCTGCCCAGAGTGAACCATTTCAATCACCTGTAACGACTTCCCTCCTCAAATGGAACAGTTGCAGAAAACCTCTAACCACAAGGAGATTTTTTCCTGTCCCTTTCCCTCCTCCTCTTTTCTAATAACAGCCACCTTTTTTTAATTAAAACTTTGATTTTAAAACATCATAGTGCAGCGATTCTTGAACTGAAATTTCATAAAACAAAAGGCAATGCAATGGAGCACTAAGAACTACTCCATGCACAATCTAAAAGGTACCAGAGCAGATGAGATTGTGTGATCTTCTTGAGATAAAAATGTATAGTCTTAATTAAGAAATCAGATTTTCCCTGCAACTAAATGCTATTCAAAACAATTTACCCTCTCCTTTTGCAATAATTTCGATTCTTGATCTTTCATTCATTGCAACAAATAAGAGCTTTCATTGAGAGGCAGTCCTATTATTTCTGTAAATTGTATGAATTTTGCCCACAAGGAATGAAATAATGGAATTAAAGAGGAAAGTTGTTGTGGCATCTTCCTATTTTACAAGGAAATGTAATTACCACGTAACTTAGAACCTTCTGATTTTAAAATGTTTCCTGTCATTTTTGCACCTATCTTATTTGTACTTACTAAAAAAATTGATTGTCTTGATTAATTTGCAGTAACATATCCAATATAGATTTTTCACTTTCTACCACAGAAGGAACCATTTTATCACTTGTAAATTGCATTTATGCACATGCTTATTAATTCTATAAATTAAAGTAACATTTCCTAGCACGCAGCTCCCAGTCCCACCAGAGGTGCAATCCTTTCCAGCTCAGGATGCTGCTGGATTTGAACCCTTCCAGGGTTTCACACACAATACATCTCTGCTCTCCTTCTTCCCTGGGGAGCTTTTCTGGTAGCTTTACTTCCAAAAGAAGTAACAACAAATCACCAAATCAGTTTAAATTACAAATTCCTGGGCAGGTACCCACAGCATTACTCAAAGTCAGGGAGGATTCTGCAAGGGACAGGGCAGTGGGCACACAATTTCATACTGATTTCTTAATTAGATTTTTAAATCAGATCAAAATCCTCGCTATCTGCACAGAAAGCTAATTTTTATTAAAATAGCTTTTTGTTCCCGTCAGAAAGTTTTCAGTTTTTTTGTTTTTTTTTTTAATTTTCCATTTCAGAAAAAAAAAATCTGAAGCAGAAAATATTTTTTCACATTTTCTGAAGTAATTTTTTCCTCCAACAAAATGCTGAAATGACCAATGAATCTTTTGTTAGTAATAATTATATAAATACATATTACATATTATTCAACATGTTCATACTTATTTTGAGTATCAGTTTTTTTAGTATTTGTTCAAAAACATTACACAGTTTCATCCACAGATGGGGAGGTGTTAAAACACATAGTGGGGGATGCCACCCTCTACCTAGTAGGGAGGTGCTTGAATTCTGAGTTATTATGAATGAAGAGTATAAAAACACACAGCATCTTGAAATTTGATTAAAACAAAACATAAAATATGATTTTTCAAGGCACAGCATCACTCTTTTTGAAAAACTCAGGAAATATATTTCCCCTACATTTATTTTGGAATACATTAGAAGTATTTCCTTTTTTTTCAGAAACAAGCTTTGACCACTCAGGAAGGAAAAGAGATTGATAAGTGAATTTATTACCTAGAAAAATAACAGCAGGTATTCCAGATAGTTTCTGTGAACTGGTACTTGGCCTCTCCTTATACAAGTGCTGAGGTGTGGAGAAGAGTGAGATGTTCTTTCAGAGAGAATTCACCTGGCTCACTAAACGATAAGGTGGCACCCCAGGACAAATCCTGTTTCTGTCTGTCCTACCTGGGGAGCTCTGTGCTGTGCTAACCACACCAAAGATGCTTTTGGACAATCAGTCATCCAAACACCACTGCTCTTGCCAGTCCTTTTGCTTTTGGTGATCATATTTAGATAGGAGCAACCTCGATCTTTTTCATTCAAGGGTATTTTTGTTTTGTTTTGGTGTGCCTTGTTTTTGTTTTACTCTTTCTTCTTGACTCTTTAAACTGTGTCTGATACCTGGTAAAACATCATTCTAACAGATATTTTACAAATAGCCAAGTCTCTTACTTGGGTAGCCTAGGGTGTAACTAAATGGGGGAGTTCTGGCAAGGGAATCTTTTCTTTATACAGAAGTACTCAGGATGGGAAACAACTCTGAGGCAAGATGCAATTTTATGTGCTATAGAACTGATGGCAAGCCTTTAATTTTAGTACTTCCATGGTGAATATTATTTTCTATGATTTCTTTTTCATATGCTTTTGCACTCCTTTGTATCTGTTTTTATCCCATTTTCCCCTTTCCATCTCATTTCTATTCCCCTTTCTTTTTTCTGTTTTCCCATAAAATTTCATCCTCCTTATCCTCTTTTTAAATGTTGGCATCGGATTTCCCCAGAGATAAATCAACACTTTCCACTCATTCCAGGTTTCTTTGACTGCTGAGTGCAATGCTAGGAAAGGGGAGGATTACAGCAAGTGCCAGTTTGGCACTCGGAGGTAGGGAAGTCTGGCACCAGCACTATTATATGTTCAAAGACTGCAGCAGTGTGGTCTCCTGTCTCTGGATTTTCTTTTCATTTTCTTTATAAAATTCTATGCAGCTGAAAGCCCCCCTTTTTATTTTTTTTTCTTTTTTTTGGCAACCCAACTGAAGATTTTTTTCATTTATAAGGTTTTGGAAGCTTATTCTTCCCAACAAAATGTTTCTAATTCACAGTTAGAGAAGAATGATGGCATAAACACTCCAACATTCCTGCCATACCTTAGCCTGCTTTAAACTTTTTGAATATATGATGTTTACAAGTACTTGTTTAAGAGAATATACTCAGAGATTTTCACTCTTCTGGCAGGTCAGCTGAGGCTGAGAAATGCCTAGATAATATATAATCCCTTTTGTCTAATGTATGGGCATTGTACAAACATATAGATGAAGACACCAAAGCACCTACAATCTAAATTGATGGTTGGAGGGGAAAAATGATTCAAAGCACTTAGATAAACACCATTAGGTCAACAAGATAGAATAAAATATATTAATAACACCCTCAAAAGCAGTGTAGTTCAATTGACCAAACCACCTGTCAGCCTTTTGTGCTGTCTAATGACACTGAGAAAACATTAGAAGAAAAAAGTGTCCCTTGTGTTGGTTCAAAATTGTCTGCAGAAAGGAAGAAATGAAATATGAAAAGGAAACCCTTGAGAAGGTCTTAGCACCCAAAGTCTCTTTGTTTTTGGTCTTTATGCAAGAAAATCTTCTAAACTTTTATAATATTCTGCCATCACTGACTTTGTTGGGAGACTTACTACAGCTATAAATGGAAAGTGAGATCAAACTAAACTGTGTCTGACCAGCTTCAACTATTCAACACTGTTGTCAAGTTCCTGTGCTCTGCTGACAAATAACATTTATATACTATCTGTGGCAGACAGCCTTGTAAGAAAAGCAATCCTGTTTAACCTCAATCAGGAGTTCTAAGCAAGAGGATGTACATGGAGTCTCAGGTAAAGATGGGAAAATGCACAACCTTGAAATTCTGCAAATATCAGAATATATTGTTTGAAAACAACATTGTACAGTTTCCTAATATTTCTTACTCTTAGGGGAAAAAATAAAAAAAAGCAATACCAAACAAACAAACAAAAAACTAACCCTAAAGCAGGAAGCCACTTATGATGCAGAAGAGCACAGAGCTGCAGCAAACGGGTACAGCAGATATTCTGGTTCAGGAACCTCTCTGCTCTCATATTCTCAGATTTGTTTACCTGTTTGATCCCAGATACTTTGCTTTCAATAATCAGCATTACTAGCTAGAGTGAGCGTGTGCTATAAAATACATTTAATTCATTTTCCTGACTGTTCCAAAGCTTCAATTTTTTGGGTAAACCGTTTTTTTTTTCTCTTCATAGGTAAAAGACAAAATCTTGCAGTGAAAGTAGGAGAAAGAATTGTATTTATTTCTTCAAGTTCTCAGTGTTTTGGAAGGAGAAGAAAAGCCATTTGCCAGTGCTGGTGACTTTTCTGTCTATTTATGAACTTAGGAAAATTTAGCAGAACTTCATAACCTTCAAATTATACAGTAACACTCAGTCTCCTCCAAATATTGTTGGCCATCTTTATAAACAAACAGCTCATTTTTATCAGAAATTGAACATGTCAACATCTTATTTCCTCCAACAGCTTTGTGTTTGCTTATTACAAGCATAATATTGAGTTTGGGTGAAAACTTCAGTGCCTGTCTGCCAGGCTCAGCTGCTGACAAGTTCTCAGGGCTGTAAGTCTGCAGGAAGAGAAGGGATCTGTGGATAAAGCATGGGCAGATGGGATAATAAAGGAAAAGGTCATGAATTCCATGTCCTGGTGTGCTTTAGTGGTGATTAGTAAAATCCTCAGACTGTGGGAATAACTTGTCACCTTTTCAAAGAGAAGTTTTGCACAGTTAGAGGTGAGAGTTTGAGAGTGCTCAGAGCCACAGCCTGGTTCAGGCACTGTCCCTTGTGTCCCTCTGCCTGCCCTGACACTTTCCATGGGAGCCTTTTCAGCAGCAGCCTCCGGACATAAAACTGAACAATCAGACTTGGCTTTTCCTAACCAATCCTAGGGTTTGAAGTTGTACTTAGCTTTCTAGAGCTGATAATGCAGAATAGAAATACAAAAATACAATGATTTATGTTCTAGATCAACCACGTGAGATTCAAGTAACAGAGGCAAAAGTGATTTTACCTGTATGTATAAGAAATACCTGTGAAGAAGGAAATGGACTTTGTTAAAATAAAGATGCTTCCCTTCTAGCAATTAGCATCTCTAAGTTATCCTTTTCCTTCAGGACAATAGCTGCTTTTACATAACAGAAGTGGGCTCCTTCCAAAGAAAACTGAGGGAGCTCTACTTTGAGTGGATTCTTTGAAAATGAAACAATGAGAGAGAAAGCTTCTGAGACAGAAAACAAAGCAGATGAACACAGGCAGAAGAAGCAAACAAAGCCTCACAAACCATCACTGCCAAGCCTTATAATTCATTAATTCTCAGATTGCACCTGCATTTTGCAGCACTCTCAGCCAATGTTTTAGAGTGACATGCAAAGAAAACAGCTCTAATGAACACTTGATCAGTTCACAACAGTCAAACTCTTAAAAACAGACTAGAAGAAAAGCAAACCCAGTCTCCTGGTGTTTTTTGACCTGGTGTTTGATGCTTCCTGCAGCAAAAGTATAATCACTTCTCCAAAAGGCAAAGGGAAAGCAACATTTTAAAAAATGATTTCTTAATTTTTAAGGGTTTCTTTTCATTTTACCCCCCATGAGGTGTTATGAAATCAGTCTAATTGCTAAATTAGATCCAGTTCTTTCCTTTAGGCAGTATTACACTCTGCTTATGGACTTTGATTTTATAACTGCAAATACTTTTGAGATAAAATGATGATTTTTGCCATTTTAAATTTTTTTTTATCTGAGAAGAAAGTAAAAAATTTGACCTATTTTTTGCCATGGAAAATAATGGTATCACTAGTCTAGGTTTCAAATAAAATTCTTAGTTCTCATATCTGCACAAACAGTATTTATTGTTAGAAATGCAGCTTATCACTCCCTCCAGGAAGTATGCTCTGTTTCCTTGCAAGAAATTACTAAGGTGAAGATATTCCTGTTCTTGGAAGAATGAACTCGTTCTACACAGTCCTCTTTTGTAAATATCTAGGGGGAAAGTGTGTTGGGTATTCCAGCTATAGTTTGAGCCTTTCAAATCCAGCCAAGCAATACAATTAGCACAGCCACACAAAGGTTGGGGAAATCTTTTCCCTCAAGGCCAGTGCAGTCACACTCGTGTTCCACTGATCCACCACAGCAATCAGCCTGCACACTCTCCTGGACATGGCAAGAGTATTTTATTCACTATCTCTGTGTTTTTCTTGAAAACCTATCAGTTTGAAAATGAAGTGTAACTGATGGTAAAGAGTATTGGTTACAACTTAGTAGTCAGAATCCTAAAGCATCTTACACTCTTTTTAAAGGAAAGACTGTAATGCTGCTAGGAGGTGACAAATTCTTCCTACTTGTACGTCTTCTCGAAAATTTGAAAACATGTTTTTCCTAAGTGAATAATCTTATATTTTTAGTGGAGCTACTTGTAAGAAAAGACAATCATCAATGTGAGAGCAGCCAAAATGATCTGGCCTGTCGTATCACATGAAATCCAGGAAAGCAAATTTAGTAATTTCTGCAAATGCTTTATTCTCTCTGGGGTTCCAGCGAGAATGACTGTTCCTTCCCAATCCACTGCTGAGAAGAGATGCTATTTGCAAGGCAGAGTGTTTCACTCACCTACGAGCAAAAGATCTAATTCACCCAGTGTGTAACTTTGCAACAGGTTGTATTTCTCTTGACAGAATCACTTTTTTCTTTATATCCCCAACATACATCTCTACTGGGACTACTCTCATCTATTACCTTTGTGCATTCTGCGGGCATGATGGGGATGGCAGCATCAGGTGCCACCACTTTATTTTAGCAGGTCTGAGATACAGATTCCACAGACAACCTTTGGGAGCCTTTTGTCCCAGTACACTAAATACTTTCCAAAAAGTAGCCTTGATTCCAAAGGAAGAGAGGATAGACTGATCATAAACAGTCCATTATGATTTTCTGAGTAAGTTATACCTTAAGCAATAGTAACATGCAGCCAGTAATACCAGATTTGATACAGTCTATGTCTTTCTTTCACATTACAGGCAAGTTCAAATGTTGTCACAAACCTATTTTATTGAAAATTTCTTGTTGCTCTGTTTTTGGTAAAACATTATGAGAATTTAAAAAAAAATTAAATCAATTTTATTGAGATATTTATAGAGATATTATGATATCTTGATATCTATGTTACTTTGCAAAACTAAAATATCCTACAAAAATCTTAATTCCTTAAAATTATTGTTAACACTGTCACTGATAGAATTCAGCATACAGTAGGTTTGTAACCCCAATTTTTCCACAACAGCAATTTAAGAACCAGTTTGCCAGTGAGTTTTTGTACTGCTTAGCAAATGTTCTTTCTATATGGAAATGAGGTTTTTCTTATATTGTGAGGTGAAAAGTTTTCATCAGTTAATTCTGCTAGGTTATGCACACAGTACCTGAGATCAGAGTAAGAAGAGGTAAGACTTTGGATGTGTTTAGAAAGACAAAAGGAAGCCAAGGTTACCCTGACTTCTAATTTTTCTTTTGCAGAATGGCATCCTGCTATGTTTTACACTGGACAAGCTCTCCTGTCCCCAAATGTCTGGGAAACTCTGTTAAAAACAGCAATTTGGGTAACAGACTGCGCATATTCTCTTCCTTCCTTATGCCTCAAGTAATCAGAAAATCCACTAATGCCAAGCTCTGGTCCCCTGATTGCTCTAATGGGATACTGAAAACAATTTGTGCAAGATAACAAAAAAATGCATATGTGAATGATGCTTCAAACAACAAACAGGGCATCTCAGAGGTAGCATTTAAAGGAAAAAGGTTGAAAAGTATACAAAAATTAGTTCTAGCAGTATTTACCTCTAACAGAGACCTATGCAGTCAGCTGCATCATGAGACTATAACGTGAAAGCCAAAAGCACAATGGAGAGCAAAACCACACAAACAAAACCACTAGGCAAGGTGGATACTGTGGACTCAAAAACCAGGGCCAGGATTCCCCATTGCCTTTTAGCTGGAAGCTGCCAGAGGCTGGAAACAAGAAACTACTCATCCCATGAATAATGTAAATTGCTTTGTTACCTGTTCTATTCAATCAGGAAACAAATCAATGTAACCCATTGACTGGACTGCTCTGAGGCCTTGCTCCTTACTACTGCCTGTACCCCTGCAAAATGTGTCACCGGGGGTTTTGATCCAAACCTTTTCTTTTCTAGCACTTTTTTCTAGCCACTACTTCTTAGATGTTTTATTCATGTAGAATACACCAGTCTACATGACAAGTACATATGAACACACTGCACTGTGAAATATCTGGTTGCAGAGATACTATGGTAGAAATCTTTTGAAAATGTAGCTGTTCTAGAGGTTTTGCTAATGAACCACCCACCAAAAGGGAGTAGCACATCTTAAAGGAAGCAGTCTCTAGAATGCTGAATAACTCAGCACTCAGGAGAAGAGCGTTTTGTTTCTTCTGTGCATCTTAACCTCTGCTCTGCAGGGAATATTCTCTAGGACGGCATCTGAAGAAAGTGTATTAGGCTCTATGCTAATCAGTTCTGAGCCTTTCAAGTAACTGCTGCTGATTGTATCAAAAATGTGCCAAGAGAAACAAACTGAGAATGCAAAACCCATTTGAATTTTCTTTTGAAGCTACAAGTAAAAACTCCTGGCAGCACCAGTGCTTTCAGCAGTGTAAGATTTTCATACTTTATGCACTTCAAAGTGCAGATGAGAATTATGACCTTATATATTGTATATGCAACTATATTTTATTTATACTGCATCTGTGCAATCAGGAGAAAAGATATTTCCATGACCTTCTACCAGCAAGAAACCTAACAAGAGTATTCAGACCTATTGAAAATTCACAGTTAATTAAAGGTTAAAAGGAACTTGCCAATTAGAATGAAAGATAATTGTCCTCCTTTGGCTACCTGATTATGTTTTCCTTTGAATACACTGAAGTGTATGTTGTCATGCTGTTGGTAAATGTAATCATAAAGCACTCACAGTACCTCCTGGCTCTGAAAATACTTAGCCTTGGAAACAAAAAATTCTATGTGAAGTTTATAATTATCCTTTCACTGTGCATGTGAACATCTTTGTATAGTCGTGGGGGAAAAATATCAGCACAGCAAAGGTAAGCAAAGCTTAGAACCCAAAGAAGTGGGAGTTGCACTTAGTATCACTTTTATTCCTAAAAACACAAGAGAAAAAGAGAACACTAAGGCTGCAGCTGTGAAACCCAAAAGAAGAGAAACTTCTAGTGATAAACTAACAATAATTGTGGATGAGAAACATCTAGTGATAATTCTAACAATAATTGTGATCATTTTTCGTTTGCTGCTCACGTTACCAAGAACAATACACAGTGCTTTGTATTCGGGATGCAAATGGCATGGAGCAGTTTTGTGTCCTGCCCATCTCATTCACCAGGTCACAGACAACAAAGATGTGCTTGCTCTCTCTCTCTCTGTCTCTCAAAAACAAAATAAACCAGAAAACACCAAAACACCCCTGAAATTTCAAGTAAAGAATGAATTAATGTGTTTTGCTGAAACAAGAGCTCAGCCAATAATCCAGTAAATAGAGAAATCACTATGTTTTACCTCTAGTTGTGATCATAAGTTATTTATAAAAGATTTTCATTCTCAGGACTGTGTCTTGCTTCAAAATAAATTGATTTAATACTTAAAAAATAATAATTTAATGAAAGAAAAATGTTAATTATGTGTTGACATACCATAGCTTGTTATTTGTGGTATTAGAGAAAAATACATATTATTTTTTCCATCAATAGGTTTATGATTTACAAAACTGGCTGTGAAGAGAAATTTCTCTGGTGCTGAATGAACTTTCTCTTCTTTCTCTTCTCTATAAGACTATCTGATTGCTCTGTCTCTTCTCTCTCAGCTATCTGAAGGTTATTTTATATGTTCTCTTTACCCCAGCGTTGTTCCCTTCATATATTATTTTTCTTCAAAATTTCCTTCCCTGTACTGAAGCAGCTCTCATGATTACACCAAAAACCACACCAAAACAACCTAGAAGACTCCTCTGTGTCTAGAATTCTATTTATCCCAGCTCCAGTATTTATTCTACCTTAGCCTCCTAATCTTGTCTTCTCTCTTTTCTATTATAACTTTTTGTGACAGACACTTTTTGTTATCACAACACTGGCCATGCACTGTCAAGCCAATCAGTCAATCCATCTGCTGACACAGTTAAATCCCATTCAACTGCTCTGTACTGACAGTTAAACTTTAAATTCAAGCTTGTAATGTTTCAATATAAAATTTTGGCAAAGTTTCACTCTTTTTATAAGATTATTTTAGAAGTGTGTCAAGATTCTGTGATTAATTCTGAAAAATGACAAGGACACCCTTTGATCTCTAGGCATGATGGCAAATTTGCTGTGGGTTTTCTCAAATCTGAATGCTGCAGACAATTGAATTTTCTTCCTGACATTTATGAGTCTCTTGGTACTTATGACAATTTTTCAATTTTTGCAACTACACTTGCTGCTGTAATACATATGTATATATTCCAATAATCTGACAAAGGCATTATGAATTATTTCTCCTCATATTCAAGAAGAACTAGCACTTACTTTCTGTTATAAAAATTGTGAATACTGGCACAAATAACTTCTCAGTTATGTTCATCAGGAGAATTGGCTTGGAATGAGAATGAAAACAGGACATAAGCTACAGCAAACAACTTTCACATGCTGTTTTAACCACCACAATATTAACCTTATTTAAATTACCCTCAGATCTCATGCTGTTCTGCACAATGTCCTTCCAATCACTACACTAGATTTATCAGGGTTTTGTTGGTTTTTTTTGTATTTCCAGGACTTTGAAGCTGGCAAGATTTATGCAAAAAGATTTGGAGATAGATTTATTTTTCTTCTTCAATTGCTTTGCTTATTTTCCACAGAGAAATGGACATTTGGCTTCTCAGTCCTTCATGTGTTGTGAGGACAAAAAGATATTTGTCTCAGAGCAGGAAAAGCAAATTACCAGAGCTATTTTTGACAGGTATTTAGGCAATCCACTGGCTGATGTGTCATTACAAATAAGTAAAATTTCTTGTTACTGTATTTGTTACTGCATTACTGTCTTGTTACTGTATTACTCCCATTTTAAATGTTTTGTGATGCTCAACCCTTCCCAAAACTATACTATATAAATATTACCAATAAAATCAGTTGTCATGATAATTTTAAATTGAGCAAGAAATTCAAGTACAGATTATTCTTGTCACTAACGAGTGATTTTTCTAAAAAAATTTTTTTTGCCTGCTTCCTAATAACACAAAATGAAACAATAAAGATCCAAGCTAATCACTTATTCTTTTGAACAAAACACATATTGACTCGCTGGTCAATGCTGGAGTGGGCTGACACTGCCTTTGAAACCTCCATATGAACTCTTATAAACAGCCTGACAAATATTCAATACCACAGTAATTTCAGGCTTTTTGTTTTGTTTTGTGTCCGTTGTTTGCCAAACCTTTTTTTTTTCCTCCCAAATTATCCTATTTTCTAAAAGGAAAACTGTTTTCTGTCATTATGCTGCCTGCCAGAAGCCCTTGCAGAAGGCAGCATTTCACTGAGTATCACCTGAGCTGTTCTTTTTTTTGTTTTACCAGTGAAACACCATGATGATGGCCAACATTCTGGATCTAATAGAGGCTGGGAAAAAATGAAGAGCAGTCAATAATCTCATTAATTAACTTTCCTTTCACACAAATGTAAACTAAAACTTTATAAATACCAAAGAGGCCTCCAAATTTTCATAAGGATGGAAAGAAAATGAAAACCTAATGGCAGGGAGACCTCTTGCCTAAACCTTTTTTCTCTCCTTCACTGAACTTTTATGTCTTTTCAAATTAAATTCCTTCCCAGAAAAACAGGTCAGGGCAAAGAAATCAACTGTTTTCTTTAAAAAGAACACCTCAGTATATATTGCAAATTAAAACCAAACCTGCACTTGCAATTTGCACTTTGCTGATGGCTGAGCATTCAGAATAGAAAGAAAGTGAAAGAGAGCAATGCAAAGTTAATAGAACCAAGGAAATGTGTTCTATTTCCAGCTGACAGAGAAAGGAAAGACACACCTTTATATCCTTATCATGTTGAAAAAGAGCAAGTGGTATTTTGAAATAACAATCAGCTCCTAAGCATTGATTGAAAAATCCTGCAGTGATGTGACCAACTCAGGCATCTCCACCTGGAGCAAGGTTTGGAGGGAGCAGATCCCAAACACACAGCCCTCCCTTCTGCAATATATATATACTATATATACATTTATATATATATATAAATGTTCTGCCATCTACAGAACATATATAGATGTGCACAACACATCTGGATATGGTTGTACCTAATATGTTTTATTCAATACTACATTTGTTGCTATTACCTTTTTTCCATCATATTTTATTAATTAAATAGATTTTTTAAATGAAAAAAAAAATCGAATAGCACATAGAAGGTACACATATGCTAAATCTATCCAGTCTAAATATAGTTAATTTTTCCCTAATAATAAAAAAAAACCTTTTTGAATTAGAAAAGAGTTCATAAAGATGAGTTGTAGTTTCAGTTGGGTTTGCATTATCGTTGAGGATTTTAATTCAAAACTGGGACAGGATCTGGACATTGTTGAGACTGCACCAATTTCCTGTGAGTGACTGCAGGGTCCTGTCTGGATTTAGACACAGTGTGGATTCCTGTGTAGGACTTATTTATTCCTGTTTATTATACCAGGACACCAGGTGAGAAAACAATTAAGAGTTTTCTAAATAGACATCAAGAACGTATTTGTCAAGAAGATAAAAAAAATATTAAAACCAGAAAATTATTTAACAGACTTGAGCTATCAAATTTTTTAGCATTTTGTCCCAAGAAAATGTCCAAAATGTGGGAAGTTCCATATAGAGATTTTCAGACTGGTTTCATATTTTTATCTTATGTAAATTCTGATAAACAGCAAAAAGTTATTGTGACCTTAATAATTTAGCCAAAAGTAGACTAAATATAAATTTCATTGTCTAAAGCAAGTCTGCTATCTGTGAAAAGCCACATAAAATTTTTACAGAATACGAGAATGGGAAAATTAAATCAAGCTGGGAAATTTTGTTTTGCTTCTCCTATATTTAGAATTCATTTAAAAGAAATAGAAGTCTGAACAGATTTTGCAAATCATACCTATCACAGCATTCAATATTAGAAAAAAAGAAGCTAGCTTTATTGTACCTATATTTATTTTAAGAGGCAAAAGCCATTCCACCACTTTTTGGTTGAAAAGATTTCAAACCACACTCTAAATTTCAGTTCAATGAATCAACTGTCTACAAATACTACTGTGAGTAACCAGGAAACGTGTCTCTAGCAGTTCACTGTTAGTTCTGTTCTAATGTGCAGACTTTATTAAGTGCCCAGAAAGACAAATGAGTCCCAGGCTTGTTTAAATCAGTGTTTTATTTATTGACAGACTTTAACGATGTCATCCCTTTGGTACATTTTTAAATGTTTCTGAGTTTATTTTCAAAGGTTTCTGCCACATGTCTGACCATCGTGTGGTTTGTAACTCATTAAAATAGCAATAACATTTAATCATCACACAGGTTTTCAGCTAACTTATTTAGAGAAGAATTATAACTGAACTTGGAATTCCAAGTTCACGTGTGAGTAGTGAATAATGCTAACTGGACATGTTACCACTCCCAGTATTGCATTGAAAAAGGATTCCAGCTATACTGCTTAAAGGTTAATCTTCTCATTCATCAAATGGAAAATTAGTTCATCACTGTATTAATCCCAGAAGCAAAGAAGTGGGAAATATATGTAATTTCTGTTATTAATAATTCTTATAATCCCTTATAATCTTATATATGTCTGGGCACAATACAGCTACAGTCTAAGGATGTGTTCCTCTGTCAAATGTGCTTATGCTTGTGAGACTGGCATCAAAAACTATAAAAGATGGAAAAGGATGTTAAGCCAGAAGACATCACTGCTTTCACTTAAAAACCCGTGTGATGATCATAAAATAAAATAAAATATAGTGTCACTAAATGACACACAAAATAGAAGAGCGAGAGTCCAACATCCAGCCCACGTTTCCACTCTGATTTACACATTGCTGGCAGCACTGGCAGCTCCAGTTGTGGCACTAGAAAAGCTGGTGAGGCTTTGAGCAGTGAGCAGGGGACACTTTAACTCTGCAGTCAGAGCAGCAGCCTTCCCTACACAGAGGCAGCTCAGGACCACAGGCACTGTGCAGCTGCTCTGGCTCTGTCCCAGCTCTAGAGCAGCTCAGCTTGGGCTCCTTACACGGGACTTACACAGAGCGTTTGCACACAGGGTACACAAAGGCTCCGACTCTGTGTCCCCAGACAGGAGGGATTTTGCCTCTCTCTTGCTTCTGTGCCCTTCTACAAGTGCTCACAGGTTTTCCATGTTTGTTTGAGTATAGAGGAGGTTGTTAGCTCAGAAACACCACCTGGGACATGAGAAAGTGTAAGTTCAGCAGCAGAGGAGGAAGAACGAACCTGCTTAAGTAAATTCTGAGAGGTAATTACCTTCTGTGAGAAAACTGTGTGTCTGCATAGGAGACACACAGTAAATATCATATATTCTGTTTTATTAAGTCTTGCCACACTATCTCATATGCCATTTCAGAAATAAGCTGCAGAGTCAGGAAATTGTAAAGAGTTGAGAGTAGAAATGGTTGAAAAACCATACTTAGAATTTATTCATAAAGAAAGAGGCAAAGAGTAAAATTCAGTAGATGAGTGCAAATACCTTTTTCTTGCTGATTGAGAGAACAGAAGGAATGCTTCCAGAAAGCTTTCAGCAAACAGGGAAGAACCACAAACATGTTAAAAGACCAGCTTGTCATACAGGAGCCTGACAAACTGTATAAATTATATGAAATTTAGTATCTACTTAAGGAAGCCTAAGATCCCATAGTTTAGGACAGGCAAATGAGCAAATAGACACTGAAGGTTTTAAAGGCCATATATACAATAAGTAATATATTGTAATTTCACTAACTATGAAGATAGTTGTAAGGATAACTGTCTTAAAAATGTTATGGAAGTGAAGAACAGATAAAAAAATTGCCTTTGTAAGATGAGTGAAGAAATGAAAGGTAAAAAAACCACAGAGAACAATTTTCAATATTGTGGAAGTTCTTACATGACATGCAATTAAGTGAAAACAGCAGATATGACCCAGAAAGCTGGTGATGTTGTAAAATGTCTATCCTAGAATGCATTATAAGAACATGAATTTCTTGCTAAATGAAACATCCTGTTTTTATCTTAAATAACATCAAATCACTTTGTGCAGAAATTGTATTTGAGTTTTTAAACTGTAAAAAAAAGCCAAAAAGTCAGTGTGAATTGCCAAGAAAAAAGAAACCACCAAAATGTAAGGTCCATTCCCAACAAAAAAAATGCACAAAAATGTCTTTAATTTTGTGTTATGAAGGGAAAAGAATGAATGCACTGTGATGGGAATGATTCCATTAGAAAGAAAAAATTCTTTTGTTGCTCAGCTTGGCAAATGAACTGTACATTCACGGTCCCTATCGAGAAAAGAACAATTTCTTGTGATGAGAGGAGGATGTGAGTGCTGCCACCTCTGACCATTAATAAAAGCTGTTGGGAAAGCAGCAGGGGCAGCAGCATTTGTGCTCAGCACACACGGGGGTCCCTGGGAGCAGGGCCCTTCCCTCTGCCCTGCCCAGGGAAATATTGATATCTGGATTTATGCTGCTCGAATCTCTTAGAAATGCTGTGTGAGCAGTAGAGCTAACGAGGCGTGGTTTCCAAAATCAGCCCCTCCCCTGGATCCACTCCTGACTAGCAGGGGCCATCACAGGATGTTTCAAGTGAGGAGCTTAATTTCCACAAATCTTGCTTAATCTTACTGCCTTTGAGTTATCTTTTCTTCTTTCAAATGTGCTAGAATTGTCCAGTAATTCAAAATTTATCAGTCACACAGTGATGCCCAGAATATGGATTGAACATGTGCACAAGTTTGTTTTTTTTAAGAAAAAGAGATTAGAAGCACTTCTTAGGATGAAATTGCAGGTTTTGTAGTAAAAAGAAAAAAAAAAATCTCATTTTTTTACCATTCTGTTCACAATAAACACACATTTGAATGTCATTGTAATAAATACATATATTTGGAGCATGTTTGAAAATAAACAAAGGTGTAGAAATAAAACAGCTAAGACAAAAAAGCCAAGAGCAAGAATGTAACTGGTGTTATGGAGTATCTCTAACAAAAGGACAAAATTAGGATAGAAAGAAAATGGCATTAACAGCAAATATAAAAATTCACCAGCAAGAATTTAAATAGAGGAGAAAGAAAACTAATAAAGAGAGCTGAGAACAGTCCATCACTGAGGACTGTAACAGCAAAAGTGGAAAAGAAGATTGAAGGCTGAAACAGTGCTTACTTAAAACCATTAATAGAAATTGTATATGATTGCACAGGGAATTGTTATGTCAACAGCTAGTGAATATTAGATTAAATGCACAAATATTGTGCCTTTTTTTTTTTTTCTATTTAAATAAGTTCCTAGATATAAAGGAGCCTGGAAAATGCCATTCCTTCTTCCTTCATTACTTGAAGGCAAAAGAAAAGGAAAACCTCATTCTCCTGATATTGAAGCCAATCTGAAATGCTGTCAATGGGACATTTTTTAACACTTCTAAAAATTTAGGGAGACTCATATTGATTTTTTACCATTATAATCAAGCTGTTCTTTTACTGTGACGCTATTTAAAAAACTATTAAGGTTTTAAACTTTCATAATGTCTCTGAGAAGTGCTTCTCTCACTGGTCTCAGAGTCAGTATTTTTGTTAGGAAAGAAAAGCTTTCATTTCAGAAGATAAGGGACTCAGTTTGCTGGTATTCATGTGAGCTGCTCCGACTGCATCAAATTTGAGCTCTGTATATCAAGTTTTTGTTAATAGAAAGGGTTATCTGCACTCACACCAGAACTGTGTGATTTAACAGGTGACTGCTAAAAACTGTCACACCACATTACATGGAAGAACTTAATACAATGGATTAAACTGGAGAGCAAATTGGGCTAAATAGTTTAGGGAAAGGGGTTGAAGGGAAGATAAAGTCACAAAAATGCTACAGGATCAAATGAGAGAAGCAACAGAATGAATTTAAAAGGGTAAGGTGGAAACAAAAGATAGATGAGAAAATTAGGAGATCAAAAACTAAAAAAATCAACTGCTTAACCAGATTGGTAATTTAGGAGCTGGCAAGAGAGTTCTAAGGGCAAGGTGATAAGAAGGTACAGGGAGGAACACAAGGTTAAGAGTCCAGCTAACAGCCTAAGAACCAGGGGGCTGCACGGAGGCTGTAAATGTGTTCCAAAGCACTCCAACTCGTTTAAACTCTGCACAGAGCAGCCCCTGAAATCTCCACTCTCCATTTAAGCCAGCAAACCAGTGGCACACTGATGGTGTTCCTGTCACTGTCAGGAATATTGAGCAAATCATGCTTTTCAGCTGAATTTCCTCTTCTACACAGTGATGCTTATAATTCTCAATTAATTTTTGCAAAGCAGAAAATTGTCTTTAGGGATGATTTTTTTCTTCTCTGTAAATTTAAGGTAGGAAGTACCCCTAAGTTCATGTAGCACTTTGTTCATTAAAGAATTATCTAGCTTGTTTCTAAGTTGCAAAATATAAACAGAAGTATTAAAATATATGATTATTATTATTATTTACAGAATCACAAAAGTCAAGGTCGGCAGACATTTCTGGAAATTGTAATTTCAAAGAGGGTCACCCAGGTCAGTCTGAGCAGGACAGTGTCCAGATGGCATTTGAATATCTCCAAAGATAGGCACTCCATAACCTCTTACAGGCAACCTGTGCTCAGTCACCCTCCGTGAAAAAGTTTTTCCTTCTGTTCAGAGGGAATCTTTTCTGTTTCAGTTTGTGCCCAGTGCCTCTTGGGCACCATCAAAAACATTCAGCTTGGTGAATGGAATAAAAGACAGGCACAGTCAAATGTCCAAAAGTCAAATATGTTCCTTCAAAGAAACAATCTGTTTCCAGTTCCAACTATTCCATCACATCACTGCCTTGTATTTCACCTGTATGCAAATTCACTGTGCCATGCTGTATTAAATTACTGCTTGCTCCTTCAAATGCTGGGCTGTTCTCATCAATATCAAGGACAATTGCTGGAATAAGTTAAGTATTCCAGCATGCAGTCCAAATTCTGCAATTTAGACCTCTGTCCAGATTCCAGACAGTATAAAGGAATATAAGTTTTTGCTAAGCTATATAATTAAGAACTAATAGCTAAAACCTGAAATTAAGTAGAGAATAGCCAAAAAGGGCTCATGAACTGATGCAGATAGAATCTGTAAGGTGAAGATCCTGATAACCTGGCTGAATTGAGATGCAGCAATTAAGCACTGCCAGGCTTTAGAAGCCAATTTTTGAAGTAAACAAATCAACATTAACAAAGAGTTGATGACTGTATGGCTCTTATTTGCTCACCCAGTAAGTGAAGGGAGAAAGATCTGCTCATCCTCCCCTCTTTTATCTGAGCCTGAGCTAATGCCTGTGCAGTCAATGGAATTTTTTCATTGACTTCTAAGATGAAATAAAATCTTTGAAACAAGGGAAAAAACTGGTTTCCAGTATTTTCACTATCTGGAATGCTGAAGGAAGATAATATTAAACCAAATAAAACTGATTTGACACTTCTTTCCTGTTGAGAGCAATTTTTGTTCCCCTAAGGACACCCATATTGTTAGCAAGCTTTTAACTCATTTGTCCAAATTGCTTGAGTAGTATAATTTTACTGCAACTCCTTAAAAATCACTAGCATTTTGCCAGTTCAGCTTCAAGGAAATCAGTTGAGTTAAACTGGTAAGAAAGCGTTTCAATAAAGTAGTGGATCGTGTCACTTAACACTCAAGTTTTTGCATCGCTGTTTTTGTCATTTATGTCTTTTGTTTTCACTGTAGGTTGTCCTTTTTCCCTTCTAAACAATTCCGTTTCATTCTCCTGCACTTGATTTTTCCTGATAGCATTTTCTCAGACCTGAGTTCCATTTGGAAATGGAATTTGTTTACTCAGTTTCTTGGTGTCAGCCCAATTGCTGTGCATCAGTTCTGCTCCCAACAAGGAGGCCATCATATGGTATTTTTAGAGCCATTTGTTACTGCTTTGATGACTTCACAGCTCTCTGCACAAGTTTTCACCTGATGGTTTTTTTCTGGTGGGGTGGGTTTTTATCAACTCTTTTCATCTTTAATGGCAAGAGATGTGTGTGTTCACATGCACAGGAGGGTGTGTGCTAAATCCACACAGTGCTAATGTGCACACTAGAGTATAATATTTGGACACAACATTTCAGAACTACTTGTTCAGAGATTAAGAGAAAGATGCCCAGATCAACTGGGAGGACAGAAAATTCAGCAGGACTATAATTAGATTAAGTTCAATAAAATATTTTCATTCCAACGCCCTTCCCCACAGAAAAGCTTTTTCCCAGACATGGTGTATGTGTGCGAGGATAAGGTGTGTTAGAGATGGTGTGAGCATGGAGCACAGCTGGGGTTAACTGGGTGCCAGGAGCCCCTGAGCCACAGCCCTGGTGTTCTGCTTATTCCACTGCCTCCACTGAAAGCCTGTTCTCATAAACTTTCACAACTATCTCTGAGCATGAGAAGAGAAATAATCTGCCATGAAACCACCCCTGTGCTTGCCAAGAGCACAAAACCTGTGACAGTGGGAAAGAACAGTACAGGGGATTTTAGAGATCCTAACACTGCTTTCTAATAAATCAAGATGCCATAATCATAAATGTTTCACTCTCCTGGATAACTAGAATGTTTCTCTTCACCTTTAACATGGAAAACAGGAATTCACAATTAATTAAAAATATAAAGACAAGTCTGAAATTTAGAGATATTTACCTTCAGTAATAAGTATGAACATTTTACTATTTGAAGGTACTGTTACCAGAATTTCTGAAAAGATAAGTAATTAAATTGTTAGGAGAAGAGCTAGAATTGTGGATGTAAGTCTTTATTTGTCCTTCATCAGTTCTTGGAGAAAAAACAGTACATTTTTTGAAAAGCTGATAAATTTTGCAATGAGATTTTAATCTGAGATGGAACAGTGAGTCGTACAGGGAGAAAATGTAATTCTTTAATATTAATGATCAAATTATAAAATTATAAAGTGCCCCAAGTTGCTGATTTTTGTTTTTTTGTTGGTTTGGTTTTTCATCAACACACCAGAAGTTTGACAATTAGAACCAAGAGTGCAGACAACACTCTCAGACACAAGGTGTGATTCTTGAGCTGTCCTGTGCAGGGCCAGGGGCTGGGCTCTGGTGATCCTAGCAGGGCCCTTCCAACACAGAATATTCTGTGATTCTGTGAAATATAATCCATTGCAGTTAATGAGGAAATTCATGTGAATGCATTACCCTCCATACTGCATCTTTCTCTAAGCAAACTGCTTTTAAGAAGAGAGGAAGAAGTCTGCATTAACTCTCTGAATTAGATAAATCTCTTGAACACTATCCTAATACAGAAAAAAAAACCATTAAAAATCTTGTATGCCAAGCTTCACAGGCATGGTCACTTAGAGAAGAAAATACAGGCTGTGGATTCAAGTACAAGCAGCAGCTTTGCACAGTGTGGCAGAGGCAACTGCTGCCACAAACTGAGGTGAAATGCCAGCTAGGAAAGACCCACTGAATAATCAGAGGAACAGAAAAACATCCATGTCAACTGCTATGGGAGAGGACGCCTGGAGAACAAACCTTCCTCTCTTTTAACCACTGCAGAGAGCCCCTCTGCCTGAACTGGAAGGCAAGAACTGCGTAATGAGCCACTGAAACACCGCCACAAAACCACCGCTGAGGAGGAAATCTTGGAGCTTATTTCTGAAAGTGGGAGCAAAAAGAGGATTTCACTATTTTGTATTTCAGATTCAAGTGGCCCCGATTGCAAAATGTGTGTGGTTGACCTCAATTTTGTGCAGTGCAGATCTGCAGCTCAGGTTTTTCACAAAGCTCTCGTGCTGTATCTGCCTCTGAATCAGACTTTGTGGCTTGCTAGCTTTTTCACTAACATATTGTAAGCTCCCTCTTGTCATTGTACAAATACATCAATTTATTTAGGGTCTGTCTTTTAACAGATCAGTGTCTTTTGATCTCCTCTTTTAGCCTTGGAAAACGACTTCACCACTGGGGCTGAAGATTCCTCTTTATATATACACTGTGTTTTCCTCTTGTGTTTGAGAGACTGTAGCCTAGTTGAGATTTGAGAAACAGTAACTTTATACAACCTTTTAAGGGATTATTTATAAAAATAGTAAAAGAACAGACTGGTAGCAGTGCATTCAAAAGTAAATGAGCATGATAATCTATTCAGTACAAGTTACTAAATTGGGCATCTATGCACCTGGTAACACTGTGAGGAGTATTCAAATTTCATTGTCCAAGTGATCTCTCACTTCTACACCAGAGCCAAAACTGAAGCCAGACTCTGCAAAGAAATGTTCTAATAATGAAATACTGGAAAATACTGAAATACTGAAATCTGAAAGAGAAAGACAAACTCTTCATCCTTGTATAAAAGGCCATTTATTTGACAGAGGTCACCAAACCCATAAAACAACAGCTAATTAAAATATTCTTTTTAATATACTGAATATACTTTATAGTATTAGGTTGGTATACTGGCTAATTCATCTGTGTGTGGAGATGTTCTGTTCTGTCTGGAGAATAAAGATTTAAGTAAATTCAGGAAATTAACTGTGCTTACTTGTCTTGGTGAATAAGAGATACACTTTGTGATGGTAAGTGCTTATTTAAATGTTCTTCTGAAATCTGAGAGCTTAGGAATTCAGAAGTCTTATAAAGAAGGATGATATATAGAGGAAAAGAAAATAAAATAGAACACAGTAAGATATGTGAAAAGACAAAAAACAACTGTAAAAATCCCTAAGAAACCTCTTAACAATAGAGGGCTGGTTAGCTCCATCTCAGAAAAGGTATTTATCTTGAATTTTTTGTTATATCAAAACGCGTTCAGCGAAATCATGTGAAAGGAGAGAGAATATCAGCCTTGTCAACCATCAATGCAGGATGTAAGCACTGAGCAATTAAAGACCTGCAATACCTTTCATAAAGATCAAGTAGATCATGCTTTTCTTTAAACAGAAATAATTGCACTGCTCATTCATTAACTTCTTCATAAATCCTATTAATTTTGAACTACTATATATCCTGGAAATGCAGTTGAGGCTAAATGAACCTCATTACACAGTGTCCATGAAAATGATAATAGGGCTAAGGATGGGAAGTGCAGATGGTAATAATTAATTGCTCATCTTCCAACTTCACAAACTCTAAATCAACAGTTCTGTTTAAAAAAAAATATTTTGTTTGCTAGAGGCATTTTACTACAGTCCGCTTTCATTGGCGGTAGTTTCTTTTTACAGCAGTTTTTTAATGGTGAGGAGATAAACACTGAGTGATTTTTATCTGTTTTTGATAAATGAATGTCTCAGCAAAATTTTACAGCTAAAAAGGTTATTTACTTAAGAGAGATTTTCTGTATGTGGAAAGGTCAGATTTTTTTTTTAGATTGCTGTGAAATTGCTTCTGCCTTTTAGGAAATCTTCTAAGACAGCTTCCCTCCTTGTAGTGTTGACAAGGACACAGGAAGGATGTGGCCTGAAGAAATCAAATGAACAGCATAAAATCCTAGCTGGAATCTTCTGCTGCCCAGTTTGTGGGGTTTGAAATTCTGTCAAAATGTTGAACAAAACAAGAAGAGAGAGAGAGGACTTCTGAGCAAAAATCAATAACCAAGTCTTTTGAACTGTCCATGTACAAAGTTCTAATGAAAATGTCCTTGAGGGAAGTTTTAATAGTGGACTTTGAGATCAGCTCCTCCATTGCCCTGATAGCATTGTAGAGCATTTGAAGTTTTCAAAGGTACCAGTGCACAAAGTTTGGCTCATACAGCTGAGGCTGGGGATGCCACTGAGGGATCTCAAAAGCAGCAGTTTGCCACTGAGGAATGTACAGCATTCTGTACGTGCTATTTGCACTGTGCCAGCTTTAGCTGGAGGGTACAATTCACTTCAAGGGAGTTTGTAAGACTTTAAATAGCATCTCTCCATGTACAAACTAATAAGTGATCAGATGCACAGCACACTACAGAAAGTGCTCTGGTCCAGCTGAAGGGATTTTACTTAATATACTGTAAATAGATGGAACTTTTATATAAATACAATTTATAAAATGTTAAATAAGGTTTGGATATAATATCCCATTAAGTAGGATTACATTTCTTTGTATCTGTGTGAGACTGATAAAAAATGCAAAACATTCAGTACAGCATCAAGGTCATTCTGGGAGAGCTGCCACACACATTAATCTGAGGTTAAAATGGTTGGTAAGTGAGGGTTGTACAGTAATTGCACTGCTGTTCCCCTAAAATACAAAATACAGACATTTACTGTCCCTTTGGAGCATTTTTTCCCCCAGTGCCATTGAGAACTCATATGCATTTACACTAAGTTATAGTTAGTGTTATTAGAAGAAAATCTTTCTGGTATTAACATATAAGATATTTGGCACAAGTACAGGAAATATTTCAATTATGGGAAGATGTTAAATAAAAACACCCCAAAATGATATTTTTTTTCATTATATGATGTTTTTTATATATAACTATGTTTTATATATATAACTATGTAACTATGTATATGTAACTATGTAACTATGATGTATAACTATCATAATAAAGATGTATCACAAAGTCAGCACAGAGATTTCCACAGAGACAGAAAAACAGCATTTTGAAATTACTTTTGCTTAATAAAACGGAGCCTTTCTCACTTTAATTTTACAACTGTGTTTTAAAGCACAGTCCACTGTGTTTCCAAAAACTGATACAACTTTTTTTTTTCTAACTTTCTAGCATTCAGTTTATTTCCACAGAACTCACCCTGCAGTTCAGTAAACATCCTGCAAACATCCTGCCCGTGCTGCTGCCCGTGAAGCCAGAGCCAAAGAGCAGCTGCTGGTCAAGGAGAGCAGCTCGCTGCTGCTGCCCTGCTCAGCTGCACACTCGGAGAGAACAATCGCCGCGGGCTGTGCATCACCTGGGCATCCTCAACAGACACAGCACAGCCCCGAGCTGCCCACACTTCCACAGCAATGCACCTCACCCCTCAAACACACCAAGGTTCACCTATTTAGTCCAAAGTTCTTTGCTTTCCCTTCTTATCTGCAGCCACTAATTTGATATTTACCAAGAAGCTGTGATTTTGCAGCACAAAGAATTTTCCACCTACAGATTCTTCCATAGATTCAGGTATTAATTATGGCAATACAAAGACTGATAAAGATGCCATAGACATTCTCAACATTCAAAATACACAGACAACTGTGACAGTAAAATACATTCCCACTACATTTATATGCAGCCTCAACATGCTGGCATTAATACAAAACAGGAACTGTTAAAGCAAATCCAGTAGTTAGAATCAGGACCAAGGATGTGTATTAATAACTACAAAGAAGCATATGAAGAGTTAGTGAAATAAATTGTTGTATGTAATTGTGAATGGTTTAATTTATGGGTAGCATATCCATAAATACTAGAAGGTGAAGAGATATGAGAGTTCACATCTATCCTATTATGTGTAATTGAAAAATATCATCACGAAATCACACACTGCTTAAAAGTTTCAAGACCACAATTTAATGTTCGTCCCTAACGTGTGAATAATTCCTGAATGAACATGAACTGAGTGCTTAGAGAACTCTCAAATATGGTGACTTTCACTCTGGAGTTCTGTTAATGACATTTTTTTCACTCCATAATAGAGAGGAAGCATAATTCACCGAGCTATTTCATCCTCTATAAAGCACTTGAGTCAATTCTATATCTGACTGAACAGAAAGATGCCAAAGAATTAATCATCACCTGCCTCCCAGTTAAAACTGCAAAGGCCAGTTTCCCTTGTTGTGAGGATTCACTTAGCTCTAATTGAAGCAGCACTTAAATATTACAATGGAACCATTCACTCCAAGAATTCTCAGCCATTTCTATCCTCCTCCTGCCATCCTTCCTCCCCATTAAACTGTTTCCTACTTTCAATCTAAATAACTCTCTAAAACTTGCCATAGATTTTTATTGCTGTAGGAATACATATGGTGGAATGAAAATGGTGGAGATTTGGAAAGAAAATTATTTTTTTATCATTCACTCTTTAAATCTGCTCTTGAAACAAGATGCATGAGCACTAATTATTAATATGAAAAAAGGACAAAATAGCTTTTTTTTTTCACAATGTTTCTGAAATTCAAATAATATGCGGAACAACAGACTTTTTGAAAATACAGCTTAGGGCCACTGAAAAATTAAATCATCACATAGAACTTACAATAAGTAGGCTTAGAAAATCTTAAATAAAACCCAAAATTTTATAGAAGACCAGTGAGATTTCATCTGATGTGGATTCCTGTCACGTACAACAAAATTATGGCAATTTGGGCAGATTCATCTCTGCAGGAAGTTTTCATGTAAGCAGGAACTGTCTCTGGGGAGTGACAAACTCACAGGCTGGTTGTCAGTGACCATGTACCCATGTCCAGCAGAGAACTGNGCTCTTGACAAACTCACAGGCTGCTCTGGACAGGAGAGCTCTGGTTGTCAGTGACCACGTACCCATGTCCAGCAGAGAACTGATTCGTGTCTGTGGTGGGCTATTCCTACTAAAAAATCAATTAATGGGCACAGATTGAAAGGGCACAAAGTGTCCAAATCAGAGGCAACTGTTCATATTGATATCTTTCAACTGAGGGACTTTGGAGCATTAAAATGCAAAGTCTAAACAAGAAGGAAGCATCCTGATTTTCTTTCCATTTGCCTAGATTTTTAGTTTCTCTCTAAACTAGACAGATATCTAGAAGCACAAACAAAAAGTGAGGTTTTGATAGCCATTAGTGAAATCTGTTCTTAATGACAACTGCTGAATTTCAAGATTCCTGTTTTAAATTAATTTTTAAATTTACACTGATCTCATATTAATTTTCACTGCACTTAAAAGATTGTTTTAACATCCCAGTGAGGCAAAATGGTTCTTTTCTCAGTGCATACTGGACTGACTTCCCTGATTGCAGCAGACTGGATTGTATTTTTGTGAGGCCCTTCTACAGGCAGCCAAATAAATAGCTTTTTCCCTGCTGCATGGTTCGCTGTTTGCTTAAGCAAAAATCCAATTTCTGGGGAAGACTCCACAAGGGCTAAATTCCCTGTCATTTACAAGTGTCCCATTAGAGTAGCTTTCTATATGGAAATAACAGTCCAAGAGAAGCAAAGAAGGAGTAGGTCTGAGGTCCACTCTTCCTGATGTGTTTTACTATTTCTTTTTCATTTGAAGAGTAGAGCCGTGCTCCCATGAGAAAGAGGGAGTAATGTTGGAATACAAATGTCTCAAGAAAATGGAGCTTCTTTAAAAGTAAAATCTTCTCTGTGGCTTTTTTATTGTTTTCCCCCCCCCCGGTATGTATCAAGGACAAGGGGAGACCTGACAGCTTCAGACTCAAGCTGTCTTTCATTGAAAGGTTTTTAATTAGAAATTCAAAGAAAAATCTCCTACTGGGGCAGCATATATTAGAAATGTTGGGATTTGGGCTTGATTACTGTTTTCTTAAGTAGAAGTTCTCATTTTAAAACAACTGCAATTAGAAGGATGGGGTGAACAAGACCCCGTGCATGCAGTGGCAGTAAGAAGAATTATCAGTTGCTGCTGTTACCACATCTCAAAGGGAGGAGAGGTAAAACAAAAGCTCCTAATGAAAGTTCACAGAAGTGCACTTAATTTATATCTAATAGGACAGACTTTCCAAATCTGCAGGATTAGAATTGATTACTGAAAGAAAGTTCACTGAAATTTAACAGCCATATAATGGACTCTGACATTCATCTACTTTAGAAGTGACAGTCACGAAGGATCCTGTACCAGGTGCCACCTCTGCATTTCACAGAGATTCAACTATGAAAGCTGCTTTTAAATGAATTTTATTCACTTCAGGACTGTAATTATAACAATAATAATAAAAGTCTGGAGTTCAGAGGGGTTTCTCCTGTACTGACAGGACACTGCTGGGTCACGGGATTGCTCCTGGTAAGGGCAGCAGTGCTTTAGAGAGATGCCAGGCAGGGAGAAGGGAACCCCCCAGCCTGTGCTGGTCACACTGACTGAGATCGGGGGTTCAGGGCTCACACACCTCCCTGGAGGCTCCCACAGCACTGACCCTGCCTTGTCTGAGGGCACTGGCACAACGCTGTGTTTGCATCCTGAATTCTGATCCACGACAGAGCATTTCTATTCTGCAGCAGGCAAAGGGCACTTTGGAACCCAGCAGGTTCCTCATATCTGATCTCCTGAGTGCTGCTTTTGTCCGGGGATATTTTGCACTGCAATACTGACCATAAACTCACTGAGATCACAAATTCAAACTCTTAGGTCTAGTGATTGAAGTTTCTTAGTTTTGGCCTCTGGATTACTAATAGCATTTATAAAAAAGTGGTTTGAATTTGAGAATTCATCGCCTTACCTGTCTTCTGAAAAGGAGTTATGTGCATATACTCTATGAATATTTAAATTACAGAGCTTAAATATGTATTTGAAGTGTATTCAGAGCTGTGTCCTTGAACAGAGAGGGAATAAGAAGCCTTTGAGGAAAAGTAGGAAACTGGCATACACAACACCCAAGTAAAAAAGGAAAGAAAATCACTAAAAAGTTAAATTTACATAAGACATTGAATTTCATAAAATGACCAGGGTTCATAGTTGACAAAAAAATAAAGCCTGTTTTTCTTTCTTTTTTCACACAGCATCAAAATAAGAACATGACATGACAAGCTACTGTGAAATTTCTTTTGTGCAAGACAAAGCTCCTAGAAACCCACAGTCCCACTTGCTTAGAACAAGTGACCTGAAAAATAATTCTTGATGAGAATTTACTTTTTATCCAAAAGCTACTTCAGAACAGGTCCTCTGCAGGGCACTGCTTTTGTTTTGACCAAGGCCAGAGTGCATGGAGCTCTGTGTCTCTTTTCCCACTCATTTGTGCCCTGTTTAGTGAATTTTAGTGTTTTATTATGGTGAGAACATCATTCAGTGCAAAGCAATAACCAGACTTTTCTAAATGTAATCTACTAGTGAGGTCTAAAAGTTCAAATTTCTGAAAGGTCAGTTTGAGATACTTTCCCTTGTTAAGCTATTTCCTACATACATTCATTTACCTTATCTTATTACTGTACTATTTCTCCTTTATAATTTAATTTGTTGCCTTCTACAGCAGTTCTAAGGTGTCTGCCTTAAAATATTTATGCACCATTCACAAAACTCATTTATAAACATAATAAACCACTTTTGGACCTTTGAGACTGAAAAATCAGTAAAATATTATGAGACGTGATAATTTTTTATCTTAATAGTAGAACTTATTTTCCTAGCATTGCAGAGAGTAGTTTGTTTATTTTAATTAATGCCAATAAACAAAAATCCTTCCTAGGAAGATTTTTGAGTCTTCCCTCACAAGAACAGGGCCCTGGTTCTGTAAAGAGATGCACATGCAGGCATTTCACCTTTGAATAATTTCTTCAAAACTTAGAAGAATACAAAGCAAAAGTAATTTTTAATAAGATAAGGTTTTTATGGTTTTATTCTATTTCCTAATGAAATTTAGACTTTAATGATTTTAATGTAAAAACTTTCTATTAAAGTCTAAAGTGAATGTAGTAAAAAAATTACCAGTGCTTAGAGGAGTTACAAATCTCTGTAAAATTGTGAAAGTTGGGCTCAAGGCAATACTTATAAACAAGGAATTTTGCTGAACTTATTTAAATGACCTACCATGGTTTTGCCCTAAATGTGTAATTATGTGGTTTTGGGCTCTGTAATTTTCATACAGTTTCTTAGTTTTGTTTCAGAGATTACTGTTTTGAATTTATACAAGCTTTACTATCTCAGAATATCTTTAAATATCTGTTCTGAGATTTGGATAAAAACAATTAAAAACATTACAGATCCTAAAAATGTATAAATCTTCATATGAATCATCATTGAGAAAATTATCTAAATTAATTGTAAAGAAAAATTTCTAACTATTATGTACTTGGTGCTAAAAATTTTTTAAATACTTAATGAACTGATGTAAAGTTGCTGCGTATTTTATACAGCTCAGAGGAAACACTGTTCAGTTTGAGTTTAAATTGCCTTTGGATGTCAGTAGGTGCTGTATCAGATTATTGTAGTTTAAAAAACAAGCGAGTTCATTTTGGAGAAATACCAACAACTCCTGGCAACAGTGACTTGCAAGGATTGGATACGCGCTGCATTGCCTCCATTCTTAGCCACATTAATTCCCAGTGCCTGAAACATTACATTTTAAAGTTTTTTAGGGTATGAGGAGGGAATTCTGCCTTGAAAAATTCATCTTGTGTTGAATTGTTAAAAACATAGTTGAGTCCAACGTGTATTGCTTGTTCAATATGTGTGTCTGACTCCAGGTAAACTCTGAATATCAGCATGATCAATGCCTAGAGTAAGTTCAAAACACTTTGGCCCTGAACAATCATGATTGACAAAATTGCCCGTGTTTGTGGATTTTTTTATTTTTGCCTATAGGTTATTTTTTTAAATGCATGAATCAAAATGGCTGTACTGAAATGGGAATAACTATATTACATGAATATAATTGTGTCCAAGGGCAATTCCTGCTATAGCTCCTGAAGAATTCTTAGTGTCAAATAAGTGTGAAACAGGTTAAGAAAATAAAAATAAATTTAAAAAAAACCAAATAAAACCAAAACAAACTAAAGCTACAAACAAACAAACAAGTCCCTCTCTCTCATACTAAATCATAGATATTAGCTATTTCTGAATTGATTCATTCAGACCATCTTGGTCAAATTGTCAGGAATTAAGATCTTTCAGATAATAACATTTAAAAATAGTGTTCTAACTACATATGTACATGACTAAAGATACCCCATGGTGAAATTTAATATTATCAGAAAGTGAATTCAGCATATCTGTTTGAGGGTTTTTTTATCTAATTTTCATTGGTTGATTAATGGAGAACTTTTGTAACAATTTAATCTATCCAGGGATGTGATATAATCTGTTTATGTTGTTCAAGGCTGATTACTGAAGAAGTTCTAGAGCAGTTTAATCTGTTCAGGGGTGTTAAACAAATATGTCAACATTCATTTTACATTTGTGTCTACCACAGCCAAACAAGAAGAATGCTGGAAATAGATTGCAGTGCTCTGTTTGCTCAAGGAAAAAAAAAGTCAATATGCTTCATATTTTATAGAAGACATAAACTCCTTTGTAAGATGAATGCTTTTCAGATTGAGCTTTTCAGTAGCTTTACTGTGCAGATTATGGTCTGGCATTCTGCCATGTAATGATATATAACCTTATAGCTCACTATTATGCAAATAACAATTTGGCTGGGAGGACTGAGTGCTTAGATTTTCTCTAAGGACTATCATATATTTCAAACTTCTAACTCAAATTATATTTGACATTTAATTTGAACTCAATTTATGTAGAAAAATAATTTTGGAAACCCTCTTGTGTAAATTTCTAATAAGCGTTACATTTTAATTTTTCCTTTTTTTCAGATGTAGATATATATGTGCAGGGGAGGTTTAATTTGGATTGACAGGGAATACATCATTATATAGTACACCAAATATGGAAGATATTCTAAGCCAGGATCTACAAGTACAAAGTAAAATATATATGGAAAACAATAGCAGAATTGTTAAAATTCATACACACATCTGCTATTAATTAATTCTTACAAAATAAGACAGACAGGTACATATGCATTAAATCCTGTTGTACAAGGAATTAATAATGGAGAAAGGCAGATGAAACATAATGAAGTTTGAGGAGCTGGTAATTAAATTGGGAAAGGTCAGTTCTAACCTGCACTCCTGCTTCCACCTCTCTCAGGTTTACCTGGCGGGGCCAGTGCAACACTCGTGGGAGAGATCATTTCATCTCAGCCCCACCAAGGACACCAAGACTGAATTTGGCAGAGCTTTTTCCTTACCAGGGGCTCAGGCTCCCAATCCAGAAGCTGATCTGGCAGCCCCTGTGAGTATTTGCAACCTACAAATTCACAAACACTGAATCTGTCCTCTTCTTTTTCTATCCTTATGTGTCCATAGTGTGAAGGATTAGATTGCTTACACAGAATTATTCATTTCTACTCATCTGTTGCTTTGCCTCATCTTTATTTTACTGTCTTGAATATTTAAGAGCTTTTGCTCTCTTGAATGAGCACAGTAAAAGGGCCATCACATCACGTCACAATCTGAGGTTCTAGGTTGTTTGATACTGCCCTTATTTAAGTTTATGGTAATAAAAATATGAAAGAAACAATATAGGGATTTCCACAGCTACTTAATAGGTGCATGGTTTCTCCAATAAAAGTCTGCATGAATTTCACAGCAGATCTTACATCTAGAGAACTGCAAAAAAAATCCAGCCAACCAAATAAAAAAAACAAAAAACCTCAAACCCCCAAAACAATCAAACAAACAAACCAAAACCAAACCAAAACAAGAAAACCCCAACAAAGAATTCCCCAAAACCCCAAAACTAATTGTGTAATTGAGAAGTAACTCCATACCTCTGATAGGTCAAAATTCGTCACATTTTGATAATTTTCATACCTTTAGGAATGGCGGGTGTCTCTTTAACAAGTACTCGCAGAGTTGGAACACGGGCCAGATATTGAGGCTGAGTGTCTGCTTTAATAGATGGTGATTTGGGTGTGGGTTTTTCAATAGTTTCATTTCTGGACACATCCATGGACACCGTGTGTACAGTCCTTTAAAAAGTCCTGTGCCTAAAGCAGTCAGTCCAATTCCATGTCAACAAAGGACTGCTTGAGATGGAGGATAATGCAACAATTGGAATCGGGTGGGAGAAGATAGCAATGAATTGAGGCAGAGGATTAGAGTGGTTCTAAATACTAGATGATAAATGCTGCATTAAAAAAAACAAGGCAAATTATCTTGGAGGTTTACAGTACCCGAGGGCCTTGAAACTCCTGCATGACATAAAGTATCAAATTGTTTGTTTGTTTACATATCTTACTCTGCGCAGAAAACAACAAAAATCCAGCTTAAGATATCTCTACAATCATTTCTCCCTCACTCTTTGATGTCAGTATTTGTTTCTATGCAGTAATGATCCTCAAACATCAGCAGCAACTGTAAAAACTGTGGCACGGTGGAAACACTATCTCCAACTCCAGCAGTATGGAAAATAAAAATCTTGGTCATGGCACTCTTTCCAGCCTGTCAGTGTTCCCTTTCCCTCAGCCTTGTCAGTCACAGTGTTTTCCCCCCACAGGTTTCTCAAGTCCCCCTCTCATGAATTCTTTCATCTGTTCTATCTTGAGTGGTGTTTTTCTGCCAGGCTGTGCAAAGGGATCAGCACTCTCAAAAGGACCTCCACATTTGATGAACACCAGAAAAGTCTTGGAAAGAATAACAGGAAAAGATGTTTCAACACTTGCCAATGGATGGTTTGTGTAAAAGGAAATGGTAGACGGAAACTGATTTTAAAAACAAACACACAAACAAACAAAAGAATTTTAATTTGCTTGAATTGTGGGAAGACATCCATTCAGTAAGCACTGAATTTGAAGTAAAATGAAGGTATAAAAAACCTTCCTATAAAGTAAAGTGAACCTATAGAAAAGACTCCTGTTGCTGTTGGGGGTAAATGTGGTCTTGGGCTGTTATGAGAATCTCTGTGGTATAAAAATAGACTTTAGACACTGTGAATGCTTATTTGGCAATGCCAGCCTTGCCTATGCAAATGTAGCTAAGGATTTATCATGGACTGTGGTATCAAATTCATTTTTTAGAATTTTATCCTTTTGCAAAAACTTCACTCCTAGGAGAATCCTGACTTTCCAAGCCTTTCACTTAAAAGAAAACTTTCTCTTGGTAGCTTGCTCTAGGACAATCTGTCATACTTAGATTGGAATGGTGCAAGAAGTGTAAATCCCTGTGTCAAATTCTATTTTTTTTTCTTCTTTTATTACTAGGTCTTATAATACAACCTTGATCAAAATTACTGACTTAATCTTGCAAACCAAAATTAACATTCCATAAGTCTTGACCTAATGACATGCTTGGCAGGTAGAAATGAAAATGGCTCAAAGATATCTCAGTTCATCTACAGTTATATCCACCATTCTAATGTTAATAAAAGTATTCAAATAATTCACATTGAAACCATAGAAAAACCATGCTTCTGGAAGTTAGAATCAAAGAGGGAAAATGAAACTGAAGGTTATATCTTCCTTTCTGAGCAAATATAACTTGTTTTTTTCTGTTTTAAAAATCTTTACATAAAATTTTTTTCAAGCAACTTCGGTATTAAGTAATTTAAAACTGACTTGTGCCTACAGTTAAAGATTAAAAAAATCCCCTATCAAAAATTTCAGCAGCATGCCATGACTTTAGGAGAAATTATTGTGATCACAGTCCATAAAATAGACTGTGAGACCTTGTCCAGCTTTAAAAAATGATCTTGAAAAGGATCTAGCCATGGTAATGCACAGCTCAGGTCATTAGTAACTAAAGATAGCTAAATATGCATTAATTAAAGACATATCTGCGGTGTACACATACTCAAACTCAGTCTGAAGAAGGGTAGAAAAATCTATAGCACAAGTTTGTGTTTGTATTTGTTGTACTATCATATCATATCATAAAATGCATGGTGCAGACGGCTTAATTATTTTTTTTTCCAATTAAAAACTCTCCAGGATTTTCATACGTAGACTTAATTTTTTTAATCTAAGAAAATGTGCAGTGATTGACCCACCATATTCTTTATATAAACAAAAAACATTTTCTCCTCTAGGAAATACTGATAGGCAAAAAAAAATCATAGGTTAATCAAATGACGCTGTTCCAACATTAATTCAAAATACCGCATTGGATGATTATCTCATCATTAGAACTATGAAAATAATTTAAAGTGAATAATTTTCTCAATATTTTTTTTTCTTATTCTACTCACACAGTGTCTGTGAGAAGATTGCAGCTTGCCTAAGTTGAATCACCTTTCACTTTTCTTCAGTTATTTAGGACTTTGGAATAATTCAAGTGCTGTTATTTTATTTATTTAGTTATTTATGTTTAAGCTTTGACTTGTGGCAGTATTCAACAGGATCCATTCAGACACTGGATGAGCATAAGCCAAACAGAAGGCCTTGTGAACAGTTATTTTAAAGGCTCTCACTCTTGTAAAAGAACCTTTCTTTTTCCCACCCAGAACAACCTGTCTAGAAGGAAAGCCATTGAAACTAGGTAGAGTAAGGTAAGGTAAATATCAAATATCTTCCTTACTTTGTATTGCCTATACATTCTACTTCTTTTCCCCTGAATAGCTGAAAAAACCACAATATTATGTGAGAATTCTGCTATGGAAACAGACCTACGTACACAGAAATAACACTAAATCAGAAACAACAGCCTACAAGGGGTAGTAAGGACAGTATCGTGGTCTGAGAAAGAAAGGTGCTCAGAAAATTAGTTATATAAAAAGGGAAACAAATCCAAACCAAATTTTTTAAATTCTTTGAAGTTAGTTCATAAGAAGTGCTGACATTGCTGTAACCTATGGGGTGGCTGGATGCACAGGGACCAGACACTGCTTTTAATTACTCAGTACTAACTCCAAACTCAGATTCAAATGATGAATTATGTTTAGCATGCAGTCAGCAAAAATACTGCTAAGAAGTACAATTTAAGCAATTAATGTTATTAGTTAAAAAATCTGCAATGTTATTCACAATGTAACACTGAACTCTCACGTTTTCATGCAAGAATCCAGTCTAGGGAATTTTTTTTGTGTGCATATCTGTTTGCTGAGAGTCCAGAAAAAAAAATCACACAAAGATAAAAACTCTGCCATGTTGCAAATTAAAGTGAACATATACAAACTCAGAATCAAAATTCCAATAAAAAAAACCCCAAATCCTTAGTATTTCTATTTGTATTATTTTCTATGATGAAAACTTGCTTACTTAAAACTGCCAGAAATTTTGACAGATCACTAATTTTTAAGAACATATCTTGCTTTATAAAATATGTGACACTGTTGGGAATATATTATGAAAGTGATCTTGAAGGAACAAGATGCTCTGACTTCAATTACACAAATCATAAAATACAGACCTTGCTGATAGCTAAAGAGAGAATCAGGTTAGAACTGCACACCTCATATTCAGGACTCAGCTTTACAACATACAGAACTAAAATGATAATGTTCTAACCCTAAAATTGGGCAATATTTATGGAAGTAATCATAGTATTATAATTTAGTAGCCATATGCTTTTTTGATATGTAAATACTTAGAAAGAATATTGGCAAGATCAGGCAGCTGACAACCTTGTCCAATACTTTGCAATGTGCCTTCAGTGTTTGTGTTAGTTAAGCACAGTGTGTAGATCAAAAATGTACAAATATTCCATCTAGTCCAGTGACGCTCTTGGTATAATGAGATAGTAATGTTTTAATGTGATTACATCAGGACTAGTGCTAAGCCTATCTACAGCACATTTTCTAATCCTAGAACCACAACAGGATTTGACAAATTTAATTTTCACTACAAATGATCTAAAACTATCCATTACATTTCAAAATCCTGTGACCATGGTGTGCCATATAATCCATGTTTCTAACACAGCAAACCATAAAGACTGCGAGCGGAATGACACTGAACTGAGCATAAAATATTTTTCAGAAAGGTAGCCAAGGGATGGAGAAAAGTTACTTTTACTTCTTTGTAAAATATTTGCTCTTTTTCAGGCAAGGGGCTTGAAAACTTGAGAAATGTTGACTTGTTCTATAAATGTGTAGAACAGATGATCATGATTCTGTGGAATCACACACCTTCTCACTTGTTCTTATATCAATTCTCATCATGGAGATGAAGAGATATTTCTATACTGAGGTACAAATGTCAAGGGGCTTGATGACTCCATAGGGTAACATTGTAATGTCATTTTTTCCCCCTGAAGACCTCTATTTATTCACTCCTAAACAGTGAAAGCCACGAGTCATGCTGTTTTTCAGATCTCACAAGAGTGCTTTCAAAAAGCGTGTTAGGCAAATTTTAACCTCTACATAAATAAGAACAACCCAGCAAGTCAGATATCCCCCTTTTTGGGACACTTTCACCCACTCATGATTGCTCTGTTCATGCTGTGGAGGGATTAATCTCCAAAAGGGACCCACCTCCCAGTTATGTCACACGGCCCAACAGCTGCTGCTACCCAGCAAACTTTAAAAAAGTGTCACCTCTCCAAGAGCTGCTAATACAACATAACTGACTGGTCATTTGGTCAAGCACTGAATAAGAACTAACACATTTCTTCACAATCAGCAGAGTGACGTGTTGTCATATAAAGAGAGGAAAATAAAAAGGGGGGGAGTGAGCTCTTTGCCTTCTGGGCACGAGGTTTATCCTAAGACACTTAACAGAATCCATTAAATCCATTTAGCAGGCCTTCAGTATCACCAGAACGTGCTTCTCTGGTAGAAAGAGAACCAGTCTTACAGCAGAGTACCTAGAAGAATATTTCCTGTGCTTTGTCAGACTGAGCTTCAGCATAAGGAGTGAAATTTCTTATTGCCACATTTCTTTTTCAGAAGTTTATAACAAGGAATTACTATTTTCCTTCAAAATTTTCTTCTCCTCCTCCAGCTGTTCAGGCCAAATCTACATTAACTCACAGAATGACAATTGGCTTTCGTTACTCAATCAGTTACTAATGTTGCAATATGCTCAACTAAGTTTCTCTTCTCTGGGTTTTAACTATCACATAGAGATATAGACCACTCATTCCTGCTGCACAAATGCTTTTAGGAAACATACCAAAACAGTAATAACATCCCTTTTTTGCTAAATCAATTTTTACTTATCTCTACATGATCTTAGAGTCCATGAAGAACATTAATCATGAGACAGGAACTCACCCATCTCTTTCACTCCAGGCAATGGTGTCACAGACTAGGAAAGACAAGTGGCAGAACAACCTCAGAAAAATCCCATAACCCCCTAAAATACACATAATATGAGCAAATAAATAAATAAATAAATGAGAAAAAAATCCCAACCTCTAAAAAACAAACAAAAAAGCCAGCCCAAAACCCCAAGACCACCTAACAATGCAACACCATTGATGTTTCCATAAAATGGGCGGGCAACTTATAAGGGGTCAATAACTCCCCAAGGATTTCTGAAATTCAAACGGACTCCAGTGCTAAGCTGACAGGCTTCAGACAGACTCACGAGCTTTTAAACTATTTTACAAGGCATTTCTGGGCAAGAATGAACCCTGTGGAAATATCCATCATCTATGATCCTTGGAAAGATTTCTTCAGTCTGATGGTGCTCTTTGTGATGAGAACAGACATTTTGGAAGTAGGGAAGTCACACAAAGTTGCAGAGCTCAGAAGGAGAGAGGAACAGATGGCTTCACTAATGAGTTTTCTAAAACACACCCCCTATCCTTGGTGGACGCAGTGCAGCAGCTAAAATGTTCCAGTGATTATTTTCTTAAATAGCTAGACTCTTTCTAAACAGATATACATAACAAAATTGTGTTAAATTTCAGATATCATTCTGCAAAAGTTCTGGTTTGTTTTGTGGTTTGTTTATTTTTTTTTCATCATGCCATAACAATCTCAAGAAAATCATGAGGCTCTACTTTCACACTGTTAGCAGTTATAATTTATGAAGGCTGAGTTCACTGATGTTAGGCATAAACAAGTAGGTATTATCATTGTTAATAAAAGCAACTTCAACTTTTGGAAGTTGTATTTTTTTTTATTTTTTTTTTAAAGCATGCTGAAGAGAGGGTAATTTATTCTTGTAAGAAATGGAATCAGGTGCTGTGTAAATAAGTATCATGATATGCGCTTGGTGACTTCTGAAAAATAATTATTTTTATAGGATTTAACTTCCTAACAACAAATGAATACCAATTTATGCTTAGCTTAAATTATTAAAGAGCATTTTTAATTTGCATTATGGACAAATAAGACATTTAAAAGTAATGGAAAACTTTGGAACTAATTATCTGATTTGTAAGAAAGTTCCTGAAATTTTCTTTCTTCAGCTATGTGCATTTGCTGGTCACTTTTTTCATGGTGTAATATCAATATGAGCATTTTTAGGAAAAGAAGAAAAAGAAACCTCACCAAATAAACCATGATTCAGTCTGCAATCACTGTATCTTTCAGCAAATACAACTGCTTGGAGACTGAGCAGTTTTAGCCTTTTACTGGATACTCTTAGTAGCATATTCTTGCTCAAAGCATGACACTGATTGCTACTCTTTGCTTTCTCACTAACAAAATATAAATTGCAAAAACAAACGCGAGAAGGCTTTGCTGTTGTTTGGTAAGCACTCCCTGGATTGCTTTGGAGATTACCCCAGTGCCTCGAGGGTGGAGTGATGACATTCCCAGCACTACGGGTGGATAATTCCCCTTACAGGAGGGAGCTCAGGGCTGCTCTAACTCGGGGGAACTGAAGGGCTGCTGCCAAGCTCGGGTCCTTCCAGTGGGGAAATTATTATATTATTTTCCATTGATTTTGAAAGAAGCTCTGCCATAACTTGTTAAACAGTGGCCAAAAGATAAATCAGTAAAAGGCAGTTTCCACAGCGGAGAGACAACTGGGTTACCTTACCTCACCTCTGAGTGAAAGCGCCATGTAAAAAGCAAAAAAACATCCACCAATGGATGCTGAACACGTGTCCAAACTTTCCACTCCTAGATCCTGGCTACTAAATAAATAACACAGCCATTGGCACTGCCAAAGGCACCACAGATGTTTGGGAATTTCAGATATTACATGCTTCCTTCCAAAATCATGACAAACAATTAAGGTGTTATTTTAGCTCTTGGCGTAATACTAATAAATACTAATACTAATACCAATAATATTTTGGAGGAAAGAATCTGTCATTTCAAATTATAAAACTTTTATGAGTCTTTTAAAAGTTTTAATAAGTTTAAAACTTTTTTACAAGTCTTTTATAACTTTTAAAAGAATAAAAGCAATAAACACTAATGTGACATCTACACAAGCATAAAAGTCCCAACCCTTTCTACAGCGTTACATTGTTTTTTTGGGTAATTTGCCCTGTCACTATAATTCTGGTTGGAAATTCTTGAGCATTTTCTCAGGAAACCGGTTATCTGTATGGTCCATACCCATGATTAAAATTACTAGTAGAAAATAAGTTTCTTTTGAAAACAGATTGACTGATTTTGTAATTTTATTATCAGGTGTGAACACAGCTCTTGAAGTTAAGATTACAAAAACTTTCACAATTCCTTAAAAATCTAAGTGGGAGATAGTAGATTTCTGAGACAAAGATTAGTTAGATAGCATTAATCATGCATCAGTGCATCCTTCCTGTTTTTGTATCTACAAATGCATTGTAAAATCATAGTGATTATTTGGGATCAACGCACTTATTCCTAAAGGAAGAAAAAATTCTGAATGTTTAAGTTATTATTTTCTCTCTTCTTTGATAATTGGTTAATTTTACTTGGTAGAATTAATTAGTTTTAATTGATCCATTTCTGCTAGTTACTAGTTTAAAGAAAACAAAGGTTCTGATCTTATCCCATTCTCCCCTAGGAATTTAATTTTCATTTTTTCTATTAGTCTTAGCTATGGTGAGCAGCTGACACTCATTCTCAGAGACCTTTTCTGAAAACAAATGCAATCCAATTACGAGGTTTACAGAAAACCTCCATGAATGCAAGACAAGAACACACAAGAATATTTCACTTCCTGTTAGAAAATACTTGTCAAAAGAATTTGTGCACTGGAATGATGCCGCCTCTTTCCTTACAATACCTTTTAGATGTGCCATTTAGGATTGTCTCAATGCCTTAATAGAAAATATAGGTTATGTTTAACAATTCATAAACAATTAACTATGGTTTTGTGTAAGTCTTGGAAAAGCAGGCATTCCTCACTGCTCTCAAAGATCCTGTCTTGGTTAAAGTACAAGCTCTTAAATTCATTTAATTCAAACATTTTGTACATTATTTATTATTTTACCATCCATTATCTTCTGTTGGACTTCCCTCATTTTATATAACAGATAGAACAAAACAGGAAAAAATATTTAGAACTTGAATCTCTGAAACTCCCAAGCTACAACTTAAAAGTACTGACCTGAGCTACAAGTTTTTAGAAGTCGCAGCTGTGCGTAATTTATCTGTGTAAATTATGTGCAATCTATCACTTGGATGTTATGGAAACTGCATGAATAAATAAAATTCCATGACTAGAACGAATACTAAGTGATAGACACTCCATTCCTGAGCAAGCCTTTATTGCATGCGTCAAGCACGGCGAGGAAGAAGCTGCCAAATGTTGTGTGAGTGGAACCACTGAAGAAGTAAAACAATCCTCTAAAATGTACTGCATAGTGTCATATCATTATTGGAAATTGGAAATTACTTTTTTGGAGGGAACTCTCGTATCTATATATTCAATAGGCTTCACTGCATCAGGGGTGACATCTTTGGCAGACGATCTGGCAGCACCCTTTGTGTCAAAAGTTCAAAAGCTATTTCAGAAACTTCCCTGAATGCAGTACCAGCTCCTTTTGCTAACCAACAACTCCTAAAATAGAGACTAAAACAAAGGCTGCTGTTGCACTGAGGCTGTTTCTGAAATAAGCTGCTATACTGATGGTGTTTAATTGTAATTAGGACAAAATAAGAACTTGCCACTAGGTAGCCAAAGCAGGTATTGGAAATGTTTTATACTCACAGTGTGCAAAGGGGTTCAAACTCAGATTTAACCTGATTGAACTATCACCAAAAACAGAGCGTGCTGATGTCATAAAAATATAATTACTGTGAAAAAAATGGCATTGGATTGTAACTGGATTAGAATCTGATGACTCTTGTAAAGGTCCTCACTCTCTGCAGTGAGAACATATATGGAGGGAATTATATATGGATTTTTCTGCTTGCTCTAAGCTCTAGGCTTTGTCAGCTAAGTAGATGCAGCAGAAACTTAAGTTAAAACCAGTTCTGATGGCAGCTAGTTACAACTTAAGCTTCTGTGGTGCATCTATATCCTATGCAAACCTTAAAAAAAGCACATGAAACAACCTGGTTTCAGTTGTTTAGAAAAGCTCACTTGCCCAAAATTAGGTCAGGTATGAACAACAGGATTGTACTTAACATAGAGCCTTGGGATGTAAAAGTACAACCAATGATTTTTTAAGAGCACTTTTTATTCATGCTTTAGACCAATTTTATTTAACATTTATTTATTTATTAACAGCACTGTTGCTGGTTTAAGGTTCTATGTCCAAAAATACCACACAGGAATTTCAGAGAAGGCCTCCAATGGATAAACAATAAATTAACTGGACTAAGGGATGAATGTGAGAAGCTTTATAAATTGCTAAATCCATTGCCCTAGGTGAGGCATACAGGTGTCCTTGTATGTACTTGCTATTGATCTGGAGAATTGCATGAAACTAGTGGAGGTAAAAACAATGTTTATGTGATTTGTGTTTTCTTAACAACACAGTAAAGTTAAGCTTCTTATGTCAGCTATTAAAAAAATATCTTCATAGGGAGCCCATTGGAGCATCTGATTGCTTTATTAACCAGCTTTTTATAATAACATAATGGAAAATGAAATTTCTTACATTATTTAGATCAAAGAACTATACTGCATAGAGTGACAAGTCCAATCAGACCAAGACAAAATAAACAACAGTTCATGTTAATGATACTCCAGACAAGGATAGGAAGTTACTGTGCTGGTTTTGGCTGGTGTAGAGCTCATTTTCTCTAAGTATGCTGTGTGCTGTTTTGGATTGTGCTGGGAATGGTTTGCTGACACAGGGATGTTTTCCTCTCTGCTGAGCAGGGCTCACACTGAGCCAAGGCCTTTCCTGCTCCTCACCCCAGCAATGAGGAGCCTGGGGGTGCCCACGGAGCTGGGAGGGGACACAGCTGGGACAGCCCAGAGTGACCACAGGGATACCCCAAGTGGATGGAACCATGCTCAGGGTATAAACTGGGGGGATAAGAAGGAAGCAGGGGCATGGGGGGATCTTCTTAGTGATGGTGTTTTTCTCCCCAGCTAACTGCTGCATGTGGTGGAGCTGTGCTTTCATGGGAACAGCTGAACCCCTGCCTGCCCATGGCAAGTGGGAAATTAATTCCTAATTTTGCTTTGCTTGCATGTGGTTTTTACTTTTCCTGTTAAATTTCTTTTATCTCAAGTCATGAGTAGATATACTTTTATCCTTCTGATTCCCTGCCCCATCCCACTGTGGGGACAGCTCTCTGTGGGTAATTTCTTGGCTGGGATTAAACCACAACAGTTACTTATACTCACTATTAGTGCTATGCCAAAAATTTTAAAGTAACAAAAGTCCTAGTGACTTTTGTTTCTTAATTTGAGCAAATTTTTTATGATCATCTCTATGACAGGCTAGGAAGTTATGAAGATCAAATGCCACATTGCACTAACAAAGGAAATGATAAATGTAATCTCAGTGGATATTGCAGTTGGATAGGCAAAGAGAGATGTGTTTGGTAGATTGAAGCTGAAAGATACTCAGAAATAAATGAACAGAAAAGGGAAATTTTGAACAAGTATAATTGTCCAAAAGATAAAAATTCATTTGGCTATTTGGTTTAACAGCTCATCCATTGTTATATCACTATTTAAATAACTACATGGGGAAAAAAAAAAAGAGGGAATCACCATTATTTGCTCTCTAAAAATAAAGTGATGAAAATTTAAATAGTTAAATAATATCTGCTCTGGTCATAGCCCTTCCAGTTCTCAGCCATTCCTTATAAAACTAAGTATCTCCTCCAGTATCACTGGTAGCATATTAATATTTATAGTTTAACAAGCAATATAAAGGTAACAATTGCTTATGGTGCTAGAGACATGGAAAATGCAGTAAAAGAAATCTTATTTTCCTGACGAATAGTTCATATATAAAAACACATTTTAAAGTAAGACCGTTCAAGCAGGATGGAAACATATTCATTATGAAAGTCTGCATAACATTTGGGAGGATTCATTAATTTCCTTTTGGCTTTGAAGGCAGTACATCCTTCCACTTTTTTGCCGTACCCACAGCAGAGGAAGAGGAATACAAAGATTGCTCAGCCTCCTTGGACATGCACAGACCCACGGGATGGTGTGAGATGTGTCTGAGGGTGCTGAAGGATACTCTAGGAGGGTTTTTGGCACAGTGTCCCAGAGCTGTTGTGTCACCCAGCTGGTGAGTGACAGCTGGAGCTGTGGGCAGCAATGCAGGAAGAGAATTACCGCACTGCCAGGAGCCAGAGTGCCGGAGAGTCCAGCTGACAATCTGAACACAGCGGGGTCTCTCAGGGTCACTGTGGGGACTGACACTGGGAGCTGCCCTCATTAATGCAGGACGTGAGAGGACAAAGTGCACTGCCAGCAGAATCAGGGTGTCAACACTGAGGGGCATCAGCCGATATGTGGGGGACTGGGACCCACTGCAGACATGGCTTGATAGGAAACCACTGGAGTTTAGCCAAGACCTTATCAATGAAAGATACTGACACACTGGAATGAGTCCAGGGGAGACCAGCAGGATGGGAGGGGATAAGGAATATGAAATACACGAAAGGCAAGAGATAAATTTGTTCAGCGTTAAGAAGAGGGCACTAAGGGGGCACATTACTGCTCTCTGCAACTTCCTGCACTCTGAGAGATGCAGACTGACAGGCAAAGAAAACATACCGGAACATGGAAATCCTGATTAAGTATTAGGAGAAAACTGTTTGGTTTTACCATAAGGGGGGTCAAATATGCCCAAAGAGGACAGAGAATCTCCATCACTGATGGTGTTCAAGACTGTGATTCTGGGTGATTCAACTGGATAAGCTCTGAATACTCTGGTCTGAAGAGAACAACTGTAACAAAGGAGTTAGACTGAACCTCCAGAGGTTCTTCTCAAATTAAATTGTTTTATGATTCTACAAGAGCAAGGGATTTAACAAAAGAGAAAAAAAACAATGATACTGATACCAAATGATACTGATATATCATTTGGTTTTCTTTCTCTTTATTTTTCTTTTCCTCCAAGTCAGTATTGTTATACTAAACATTAGTCTGAGCCTTTATTATTACATAAAACATTCCTTTATTCAAATGTAATGAAAAGCTCATTATGACTTCCCAGCTACCAGTGCAAACAGTGTACTTAGCCAAATGGTAATTGTATTGGTCTTCCTTCTATTCCAATACCACTCTGAAAGTTGTGTCCCTCAGATGAATAATTACCTACAGAATAATTAAATGTTGCTGATATGGTCTACTCATCCCACTTGTACACAGAAACAGCAAAGTCTGTCTTCCCTGAAATCTATCTCCGTCATGTTGGATAAGCTTACTGCCCATCACACGGCTGGCATCGATCCCCACTCAATTACAGATGAACATAGCACCATATTAAAAGACAAATAAGGTTTAATTTTAATCACAGACAGCCTGTAAGTCCATGTTCCATTATAGATTAAAAGAACCAATTATTTTTAAAAGTAAAGATTTAATGAAAGGCCTTACTGATATATAGACACATTGCTCCCTCTGCATTCTAAGTCAGACTCTGCAGTAATGTTTGAAATTGCTGCAAGCAATCCAAGCAAGGCATGGGGATGCAACCTGGAGAAGACTGTTTTTCATTCAGGTGCAAATGCACTTTCGCAACAGGGTTTCTTTTGCAAGATTTCTCTTTCAAAAGAGTAAAATCACACACCATTTATAGTCAACAAATTAACTCTGCGGCCAGAGTTTTATTGTTACTAAGACAGAGTAAATGCAAACTAATTGCATTGAAGCAGGCAGAAATTCCGCACTAATGACACTGAATGCTGCTGAAATCACTTTATCCCAGACTCAGAAAGGTAGTTAGGAACCTAATTCTCATCTGAATTCAATGGGAGTTAGGCACCTACACATCTCTGAATCTTGACATTATAGCCTTCCATCAGTAACAACAGGAGTTGCCTTGCATAATTAACTCCAAAATCTAGGGCATCAGAATTCTTATTTTCTTACTATGCATTCTTTAGTACTAGTTTCCAATCTTCCTTGTTTATTGAAGTAGTATAACGTTTGTGAGACTGTGAACTAATAAAATTTTAGCTCTATGATGTTGTTGATGTTAGCACTGAGAATGCAAAGATAAAAACGTGTATTTTATAGAGACATCTACAATCTGGGTAATCTGACAATGCTGTTAATAGTGCTATGAATGCAATTCCACTTGTACAGAGAAAGCATGAGAGGATATATATAAAAATATATATATAAACAAAGTTAACATTTTAAAGCTGTTTTTTATATGATTCCATGGGTTATTTTAGGAATTTCACATAGACCATTCAATCACAAATGCTTTAATGCATGGTAAAGTCTCTTCATTTTTCTGGATTTGGACAGACCTTCTTTAGAAGGTAAAAAAAGCTTACAGTGTATTATTGTTTACCAAAAGACACTGTTATATCAATCTTACAATTACCATTCACAGTTAAAATCAAATCTCCCCCCAAAAGAACAGGACTCTCTCGACTAGAAAGAACCTTCTTTTATCTGCCCCTCCAACCTTCGAGGAAAAGTGTGCCAAATTAAACACTGGTTAGGTCTGTAGAATGAGGGTTCAGAAAAGAAATGCAGCCATTTCTGATATATTTTAAGGATCTGATATCAAAAGATCACTTAGAATACTTCTGATGGTGAACAAAAAAGTTGGGAAACCTTCTCATCTACTTATACTCAGACCTTGCTGTTTTCATCCAGCTAAATTCTTTTGGGTTTTGTCCTCACTGATCCCTGAAGGGAAAAAAAATCTCCAGCTTCTCTCCACTTGTTAGATATTCACAAAGAGAATCTGGGAGAGCAGCAGGCAGGTGCTCCAATGGAAAACAGCTCCTCACAACGCAGGTGCATTGCAAAGATTCAGCTTCAGAAAACAGCAGCTGTGCTCTGGGAGTGTTCTCACCCTCCTTACACACAATTAACAGAAACGAGAAACTGGATTTACCAGGCCTAGGCATAAACACGATTGTGCAGAATCAAATCCCTACTTTCAGGCTGGAATCCTATTCTTTTTTGATTTTTAATGTTCTTTTAACTACAACAAGTTCCAAATTTTAGGTATACCACCAGATTCTTCCAACATGTTCTGAGAACTATCTTATAAAGATACAAGAAATCAAGACTGTTAAATCTGCACAGAAAACCTATGAAAACAAGATAAAACATGATACACACTAGAATTTCCGTCTTAGCGTATCTTTCATTAGCAGTTTGAAGACATAAGAGTGCTTCAATAGAAGTGGTTTCACAAAAATATTTAAATTATGCAAAGGAACAGTTGTTCTCTAGCTGATCTGGTACCAGATCAAGTCAAGACAGATCACGGTTCCAACTATGATTTTAAATCAGCACAATTATTTTCCTATATATTCCTGGTATTTTCCTCCTAATATATTAGGTTTTATAAACTCATAAAGATGCCAAGTACATTGTACATTAAATACAGTATTACTTAATTCTGTAATTTTTCTAATTCATTGCTATCTATTGTAAATTCTGTCAGGGACTTCTATAAAGGAGAAACACATTTTATACACAAGAAAAATTAAAGAATGTTTTCAGGGTTTTCAAAAGCCATTTATGTGCTTGCTATACATTCAGAAGCAGAGCCTTGTATGTTGGAAATGTAAGCTGATGGCTCACACTGAAAATGTCACTTGCTATTTATTGTTATGTTTTCTTTTTCAGTTTCAAAAGCCTCACCAATATGTTATAGCAGAAAACTATCTGGCCATATTGTCTGTTAAATCCTCATATGTATCTCTTCTCTCCAAAATCTGCACACTGGGTTCTAGATTTAACTGCTATAAAATGCACCTTTATAGGGGCCACTGAGCAACTTTTGCATTCTGTGCTGGTTTTAGCTAGAGATGATCTGAGCTGAGGTATTTTGCAAAAACATTAGTCCTCCTCCAGAGTATTTGCAGCAGTGACAAGTAAGATTTTCTGTTATTAGCTATCACAAAATCTGGCACAGCGTTATGTGCAGAGTAATAAATGTCTTCATTCTTGCTGTGGCACACAACACTGAGACATTTACATGAGATTGCTGTTGTCACAGACAGTAATTAAGTGCTTGATTCTGCCATGGCCTTTCAAAAGGTCTTGGGTACCTCAAATTCACGCTATGGTACATCATATATATTACTCTGTGAAAATTTTACAAGCATAGTACTGTAATATGCAGTGATATGCATATATGAACTTTCCTTTGAACAACACCTCAATATAAAAAACAGTGCACTCAAAGTCTGAAATACTTAATAAAAATAGCCAGTTTTTATAAGCATAATTTTAAAATTAACTGAGTAATTTTGGCTGCATAATCATACCCCTGAAGGGATGCAATAAAATACAAATTTAATCAAATACATTTTTAGAACACGCTTCAAGCTAGGGCATGTACAATTTTGATCCAAATATCTAGTCATGAGTACAGTATCAGACCTTTAATTATAATTCCTATTATAATTGTTCTATTGAAGAAAATGTAGCCAGTGCCCTTACCTGCAATTATGCTCACACAGTCTGTGGAAAGAGTAGATAAAGACTCTCCTGTGAACCGTCCCTCGCTGAGCTAATTCACCCAACTGGTTTAATTTCATTTGTCCTCAGTCTGCCATTGCAATGATTACATCTAAATGAAAAGACAAGGAAACACCAGAATGAAAAAAGAAGTCATTAGGTTTATTGTCAAAATTTTCAATTTGACTCCTATTTTTGAACAATCAGAAATCCAGGGTCACAAAAAGCATGATGCAAGGAAAAGTGTTTGGTACTTTCTGATGGTAGTGTGTATGAATATCTCATCTGAAATGTGAGGCCTCCCTGAGACTCATCACAGTGCACACCTGGTTCTGTGATAGGTGCCTGGAATTTTACTCCTAATATATTGGGATTTATATATAAATGTAAGTTTATATATTGGGATATATAAACTCATAAAGACTTGCCTTTTTGGGAATATCTAATGTTAACCTTGCAAGCTGCTCTCAAAAGTTAAATACTCTTTTTAGGCTGCAATTTTAAAAGGTTTTCTGTGGCACATTGATCTGAGGGAATGCCTAAATGCTTATTTTAAATATCTATATGCTAATACATAAGTTCCAACATTACAATATACATCATCTTCTAATATTTATTTCAGTGTAGCTTCTGCAATGCACGTGGAGCTTTGGAAACTGCACTGCTGGCTCTTTTAGCAATGCCCAAAGGATGGCAAAGCTGTGCACAGGAGGGATGTGTGGATTCCACAATCTCACATCCATGAAATCCTGCTCACAGGAAGGAACCAGCCCTGCAGATAACTCAGTCTCTTATATTGTGTGTGTCATGGAGCAGCAGGATTGCATTTCCACACAGTGCACCATTTATCAAAAACAGATGCTATAAACACACTGAAGCTATTCCAGAAAAAAGAAGGCATAAGGCTTCTATCAAAAGGCCCAGGACTCCTCTCTGCCCATCTAGTCCACAATATAGGTACTTCTCTGGAAAATATCAACTCCCTGTCACTTTTTATAGTTGCTCCGTATTGCCCAAATTATTGTTTACAATATTGTTTTTATTGTTGTACAATAAAATCCAACCCAGCAAATGGTCAAAGATCTTCTTTGGGTGAATTCCAAGCTACAGAGTGTACTGTGTGGATATAATGTCAATTCTTTTGAACATGAGCCATACATGGAATTTTACATGGTTTGTTCCTCCCCTGAAATCTACCTTGACCTTGCAAATGATGAAGTTGTTAGTTTAGTCTCTTGGGGAAATCATAGCCATAAATGCTAAGCTATTAAAAAGTGCCATACAATAAATTTCAATCCAAAGACCACAAATGAACAAACAAAACCCAGTATGACTTTCCATAAAGGCCAAACAAACCAACCTATCAATTAGCCCAAAAATCCCACTCAAAGAGGGCTTGGGGTGGTGATTATGCATGTATCAATAATTAGATTAATTCATTCAATTGATCAGACACATAAGGATGAAAAAAAGAAAAATGGAAAAATACAATAAGCATACACAGCCACATTGGCCTCTCAGGCAAACCAGTGTCATGTAAGGATATTTTTTTCCATCATGTGACTCATTATGCAGTACTAATTACATCATCTCCCCATCTTGCTGCCTCTAGACACTCAATTGCTGTGGATTGGTTGCTTTCCCTGAGGCTGCTGATACATTTATAATAAGCATGGACTAACCTCAAAGTAATGAATCCCACCCCCTTGATTAATTTATCTTAAACAGAAAATGTTACAGAAAACCTCAAATATCTTATTTAAAAAGATATCAAAAGCTATTTAGCTCAGTTTCTGAAAAAAATTTTTTGCAATTGGAAACCAACTTGATCATGCAGATGTCTGGCTTACACTCGTTTCTACTCTTTATACAGGGATTTAAGAAGTAAAGCACCTTTTACACAAGTCCATTTAAATGATCTGGGCACCAAGATTTTTACTTTCTAAATTAATTCAAACTTTAATATGTGACTACTTCTGATGAGGCCATGAATTATATGCAAACTTTGATCATACATATTTGAGTGGACAGTGCCAGAATTTAGTCTTGTCCTGTCATTGTTCACGTAACTTTAGATTTGGAAAGAGTGATTAAAATATTTGCTCCTTTTTCTGAATGCTTTCCAAAGCCAAGGCACACCATTGGAAAATCATGGAAAATAGAAAATTTCCAGACCTTCTACAATGACATGCAGTAGAGTGACTTTAATGTAGATGTGCTAATTGCCATAGGGGTATTCAAAAGGTTTATCTCTTTATTAAGATAACAAACAGTTTGTACCAGAGCAACCATATGTTGAGGTAGATTCCCATCAAGCATTTTATCTTCATCAATTCTAACACGCTCAGCACATCAGGGGTGCAAACCATGATGTTAAATCAAACGATATTAATATCTATTTCCAAAGCATTTAAAGACTTAAATTGAAATCTAATCCTCTGAATTATGAGGAGGCTAAATTCTTTGTGTCACTACTTTTCAAGACATATATGAGGAATATCTACTCTCACATTTGTACATTACTTCACACACGTCTCAAAATGAAGAGCACCAACTACTAGGAACATCAGAACTCGTGGACTAAAAACAGATTTATGGAGCTAAATCACTCATTTAGTATGAATGTTATGGGAATGTTACCTGGCTGATTGAGGTTTTCTTTACATATTTTTATTTTATTTTAATTCCATTGTCATTACACTGACAAGTTACATAATAGGAACTACAATTGCAGTATATTTAAATTGCAATGTAGATTTTTTTTTCTGCCACAGTTCAGAATAGCAGCACATTTTGCTGCTTTTCTCTCCTAACAGCGACCAAGAAATCTGATCACCAACTTTTCTGAACTGTTAATATTGGAGAAAAGCCTTATTGTAATGCCGAGCAGATATAGAATTTATTGTGCAAATCAGGGTACTCCAACTGATCACTGATCCCATATCCACATGAACAATACATTATAGATTTTCTGTACTTTTTCTGCATGTGCAAAAAAGGAAAGTTTTGTCTCATTCCTCCCTGGACACTTGCTTGCATTGGTGCTTCACACAACCTTAAGTAGCAAATATACATCCTGGACCATTCCCCTCTCCATCTCAAGAGGGGAATGCATCCTCAATGGATGACACAAAAAGATTCTCTGCCTTAAAAATGGTCTCCATTTTATAGCAACAGGAGTCAAACCCACATCAATTATGGGCACAATATACAGCAGCATATCCACGACTGCCACAAAGAAAGCTCGGATACCCGAGATCCTCAGAGTCTGAGGAGGAAAATACAACATAACAGCCTACTCAGAAATGTTAAGTCTCCTTTCTATGAATGCAAGAGTTTCATTTAAATAAAATCGAGTATAAGCAGTAGCTGCAGAGGTGGAGGAAGCTCAGTGTTATTAGCATTTCTGAATGTTACCAGTGTTAACAAATTCAAGTATTTATGAGGAAGAATACAGGGGAAATATCTGCTTGTGTGCCTTTTATGACACAGAGAGAATAGATCCATAGGATACAAGAGAACAGTACAAAATCAAGGATGCCAGTGCCTGACAATAACACAAACAAGGGTTTACAAAAAAGTAGTCAAATCAGGACTACATGATAAACATATTCACCTCTCTCGGGCTTAGAGTTATTTTTCTATTAAAAGAGTGGAAAATAACTGAACTCCTGAGATAAGCCAAAGGTTTGGTCATTTCCTCTGCAAAATACTCAATGTATTTCACACACCCTCTTTTTCTGATATTTTTTTTTTTTGACTGTTCCTGCTTTTGTTCATTGTTGATAAAAGAAAAGGCTACCAGTTTATCTGCAGCAAGAATTTACAGCTGTAGCAATACTTCTAGGTCACCAGCTTGCCAGGCTGACACAGTAAACTTATGAGTGCCAAAGGCATGGAATCCAGGAATCTCCACATTCAAAATTAAAAAAAAAAAAAAAGAAAGTAAAAAGGAAAGAAGGAAAAAGGGGAAACAAAAGTAGAAAAAATAAGGGAGTGGAGCATAATTATCATGACAATTCCTCTAGCTACCAGACTGTACATTTGGTAGGAGTAGGAGCTCCACCATCTTTTGAAACTTTCACAATACACTGAAAATTTATGAAGATTTAATGGGAGAGAAAGAGGGAAGCTGACAGAGAGCAAAAATATCTTTTCAGTTTACAATACCTTCACTTGGGAAGCCTGACAGTCTGCGGCCCATATTCAACATTAGATAGTCAATTTGGATTTTGAAAAGGGAGAGAAATCCCTTATCTTTTAATTAAAATTCAGACCTCTGGGTCCCAAAATTTCAATGATTTCAAGTCATTGCAATCTGAAAGAAGGCCACTATGCATCACTATGGACCAGAGTAGAAAAGAAACTCCAGATCTACCGAAAGGATTAAGAGCTGTTACCAACAGCACTGAAGATATTCTGGGTCCAATTACTAAATATTTAAATTATGGATACCCCCTGGGTGAGTTTTATAGCATTGTAGTTCTTTATTTGGGCAGCTTGGTTTTAATAAGTTAGCAGAGTAAGAAATTTAATAATGGAGACTTCTTGGTCTAACCATCAAAGATTAAATTATTTTTACAAGCCTAAGTATCACAAATTCCATTTAAAAATGTACACTTTTAGCACTGTGAATGTTTAACCTCTCCAGCCATTTATTGAGTGGTACTGTACACTAATAAACTCCAAATATTTTAAAATCCAGAAATGAATTTTGATCAAAGTAAAGCTTTAGATCAAAAAAGTTGTATGCCTGTGGTTTTCAGTATGAGAAATGTTGAAGGAAAAATGTGGCTGCTAAGAAATTTGTATTATATAAATTCAAACTGATCTACATAGAAGACAATTTAGAACACAACATTGTTAATGACGCAAAGAACTGAAAAAAAACACACATAATCACTCTAAATTTCAGCTTAAACTGACTTGGCTGGTGAGCTCCAGTGGCACTCTGGAAGGGTAAGTTGCAAATGAGTCAAACCAACGGACATGAAAATTCCTAAGAAATGTGATTTTTTTTCTCAACCCTGTCCAGTAACAAGGAGGTGATTCAAACTACTCAGCAGATGGCTCAGATGTAAGAACAGCTTGGTAGAAGCAGGACAAGGCTAATTACAGCATTATGTCTGTGCCTCTTCTTTATTTTCTACCTCATTCCTTCTTCCCTCCCAGAGAGTGTATCCAGCCTCTCCATTTCTCTTTCAAATATCCCCTTAAATCTCAGCAGCATTCTTCTGCAGCAGAAGCACCAGAGAAGGGCAGAATAAGCAGGAGATCTGTGCTGAGCAGGGAGCCAGAGGCTGCCCTTCCCTCCGGGCAGGGGAGCTGCTGCTGCTCTGCATTCCCAGCTCGGGCTGGAGCACTGGGAATGCCCTGCCAGTGCTCATGCAGATTGCTGAGCACGTTTCTGTGCACTGCTCCCTACACTGGAATCACGAGAACACGAACGATGGAAGGCCACAGGTTTCACACACCCAGTAAGATGAGACTATCAAAGGGATATTTGCATTGGAATGGGTAAGATTATTGACATTCACAAGGTTGCACATCTGTACCAGAGAACAGGAAAACCATTTTGTCTTGAGATCTAAGTCAAACTCATACAATCAATAAATACTATCCTGCTTTGAGGTTTTCTTTTCCTTTTTAAATTATCAGGGAAAATAAAATGTATCTGCCTTAATCTGTGAATGAACAACTACTTTATTTTACAAATAGATCATGTTGCCACACATAGCAGGAATTACTGTCCATCTGATGCAGATATAGAAATAATCTGAACCCTGAAACCATCTATTAATTTCTTTCTTTGCTCATACAATTTCTAGTATGATTGTTAATTTTATTTCTTGTCGAAACTCTATCAAGCAAAGGGATGGGGATCCTTTGTATAAATCCTTTCTATTTAAGATAATCTAAATATGTATTACTTGAAAAGACTGCCACCAGTGCTATCATAGCATAACATAAGGGGGTACAAGAATACACCAAAACCATTTGCCACTGTCTTTTTTTTCCTAACAGAATATATTATAATCATATCTTGTGCAAAGCCATTGTGAGATATGCAGTGTTACGAGATTTCTTGACTATACATTAAGAGAACATCAGCAGAGTTGAAGAAAACAACTGTGAACAAGGATACCTGGATGACAAATAGCATTTATATACGAGACATGATTTTAATGTGGCATACAGAAGTGAATTAGTAAATCACACTCTGTGAATTTTTAGAAAACAGGGCTAAAACAATATTTATTACTGATTAAAAGCTTGAACTCCAAGTAGACCTATACTAACAAATTTTATAAAGTTTCCAAACTAAATGCAGTTAGATCTGAAAATGTCCCCAGTATCCTGGAACAGAAACCTGAGGTACAGAAGCCAGCCAGGTATCACCTAGCCTGAAAATGCTTTTTCATAGGAGAAATTGCTGAAATAGAGAAGTTAGCAGAGTAGTGACAAGATGTTCAGATTTCTCTTTGCTGCTCTCCACCACAGTTATGCATAGAACGGGGGCTGGATGCAACCATCATAATAAAGATCAATACATGAGCAGATCTAAACTGTTCTTTGGACTCTGTGGAACTCAGAGAAAACACCTTTCCTTTTCTTAATGAAGTTGTTCCTGTCTGAATAAGATCAAACTCTAAGCAATATGTTTCTTTTTATTTCTTAAAATGTGTGCAAGTGTTTGAAACTACCCCAGCTGACTCCAACACGACCAAGGCCTTGCGGAACTTTAACACAAACAAAAGCAGATGTAAGAGGAAAAAGGAAATAACCAAGTCCACAGCTCAGACAAGGTACACACTAATATGAAACCCTGACATTGTAAAAATGTTCCCACACACTTTTTTGCAAAACTTCAACCATCATATTCAGCAAACGTATTGTTAATTCACTGTTTAAGCTGCAGCTGTATTCAGCTGGGTAGTTTTGTGTATAATCTGAAAATTTATATAAAATTCTCTATAAAACATATAAATAATAATGCACAGTCCAGCCAATTTTATTTTACATCAGATAATATAATTTCCAGCAGTGGCTGTATTAACATACCTCTTAGGCAAAGAAACTATGAAAACCCCCATGTAAATGGAAAAGTTTTGTACCATATTTATAGTAAAAAATGTTCTAGAGAGCAGGCAATCAGTACAATGCAATAATTTGGAGGTGTTTTAATCATACCATCTGGGCTGTAGAACTAACGAGCAAAAGGGTGTTCCTATTAGTGTCTCTAACAGTAATTGTTATTTTAATTGACTGAAATAAACTCTGCTGCCCCCAGGCCAGCATAGAACACTATGATGGTGTGCACCTGCTTTCCCTTCAGAAGGCAGAAGGGCAATGGAAAACTGCCCTGTGAATAAGAAAGAAGCTAAAATAAGGCAGTTACTAATTTCCATAAAGATTGTTCAGGGGTAAAAACAAAATAAAAAAACCCAGACCCTAAAAATAAAATAGAATACAATATCAAAAATTTTCCTGGGCACTAAAGATTTCTGGCATTACATAACATTTTAATCATTCAGCTGGCATGAAAATTAATGGAGAAAGGATGGTCTTGTAACTACTTCATCTTCTGGCTCTTCTGACAAGAATCCCATGTAGGTGATAATTATAATGTATAATTTGGGTGATTTAAAGTTTATTGGAAAGAGAGGACATTAAAAATAATTTTAGAAACTGATATTCTACAAAATATCCTTGACCATCATATTCAAGGTAGAATCATGGTCCCTAATCAGTTAATCACAGAAATATTTACTGAAGCGAATATCTGCATCTAAATCAAGCAGTATCAAAGTTTTAATCTGTTAATAACCATGTTTGGTGGCTACCCCACTTTGCTCTGTAGAGCACAGCCCCAAAACCGCTGTGCTGAAAGGACTCAGGGCCCCATCTCATGCTCCCTAAGATCATCCTAATCCCAGTTTTTGGGAGGGCATCTTTTACCAACCCCTTGAAACTGGAGCACCAGTCAAATTAAAGATTCCCTACGGATCAGAAGAACATGAACCTAATAAAAGGAGTGAATTCAGACTTTGTAACAACATCTCCTGTCCTTCCACTACAAAGCCAGGCCTTTTTGACACCGGGACTGGAATGGACAATGTCCAAACAAACAGAGGAAATCTTTAAGACACTGCTTAGCATTTCCAATTAGATATTCCACGAGGCTCTCCCTCAGCAGGTGCTGTGTTTTCTATCCAGTGATGAGTTACTGTCCCCAGAGAGTCCCACGGTGCCTTAGGTTGTTATAAGCACAGACCCTCCAGACCCAGCCTTCAAGCAGCCTGCCTACCCAAAGCCCAGGGAGTTGGGCCCTTTGTAGACAGCGATGTCTTGTCATGTTCCAATTGCTTCCAACTTGAAAAGAACTGGGATAGGTTAATTCTAGGCATGAGCAAATACACCAAAAAGAAAAAAAATACTCATAGTATTTTTGCATCAAGGCAAGGCTGAACTTAGGTGTCCTTCCTGTCCCTGTATCTAAAAACAATTGTTTACACTAACTTTGCTAACTTCTATATTTAACTGTGTCCTGGTCTGTTCATTGGGATAATGATACTAAAACACCTGCAGGATTTTGGCTTACACTGAAACAAAGTGACTGTCTTGCCTGTTGAGAGAAAAAGCTTATTCTGCAGGAGATTGTAGCTGTGTGTGGCCTCCTACAGACTGTACCCTCCTGAAGGACTTCAGGACTTCCTGCTATTTCATTTGATATCTTCACCTCCCAATGCTTAATAACAGTATTTTAGGGGATCAGTAAAGAAACAGAAGTTAGTTTTTTTTTAAATGAAATAACTTTAGTAATGTCACCTTGCTGCTCATTGCCTTTGCCACATTTTAGGGTACAGAATAGACAAACTGTGCTTTGGCAATTAAAAAATGGAGAACCAAGATTAAATGTTTATAGTGTTATATATTATATCCTTATAAATATATATTTTATATTTTGAAATGTAAGATCGCATTTTGAGGAAATAAAAATAGAATTTACATTTTAGAGGATTGAGACTTGAGACAACTATGGTTGAATGTCTCCCATGTTATAAAAGGTTTTTACAGTAGTTATGTTCTGCCTTTATAAAACAACAGCAGAGATTATTCTCAAGTTCAAGATTTGACAGATTTTAGCAACAATAGTGATCCCATCTTATGTTTATATCTTTTGTTTAGTGGGCTTACACATATATTTTTGCTCCGTACTCCCATGGTAAAAAAAATAATAATTCCAAGAACAAATGTGTTTGTCTCAATTGGAAAGACAAGACTTAGCTTTTCTCTGATTATAAGCTTTGGATCATCCAGACAGGGCAGGGTCTTGCCTGGCCTTGTTTAGCTCTGGCAGCAATTGTCTAGCAATTAGGTAATTGTTCCTTGAATTAGCTTTAGTTAGTTTTAATTTATATTGATGACAGGTATTATTCACCATGGAGGAAGGCACCACCATTCCAGCAAAAACGCACTCTGGGAGAGGACTCAGGCAGCACCAAGAGAGGCACCAGGACAGAGGCACCAATCATAAGGATCTGACAACATTCTTTCATTGCCATTAAATCAGTTTTAAAGGAAAGAAAGTAAACAAAAAGGCTGAACGATGGAACCAATGGAAAGTTAAAAAAAAAAAAAAAAAAGAAGAAGTCTAAATTTTATAAAAACAAACCAAATTAACCCTAAAACTGGGAAGGAAGAAACTGCCAATGTCAAAGGGTTCCCAAAAGAAAGAAGGAAACCTTCCTCTCCAGCTGTCTCACAGCCCTCCCAACGAAGGCTCCAGGATGCTGAGAGCTTTTTTTAACCCTTCTCTCCCTGAAAGGAGTCACTCCTGGTACTTCACCCCAGTAAAATTTACTGATTTACCATTCTGAACAACAGATTTCCACAAAATAGCTCTCGAAACAGGAAGAAAGCTGAATTTAAGTTATCCTGGCTCTTGTTATGGATGTTCATTTTTTAACCAGGGCTAATTTGCCCTTTTTCCTCTGGAGCTTCTTTGCTATAGTCAAGGGTGTCATGTGGAAACATTAGGAACAGATGTGGGTGATTAATAACTGTAGAAAAGCTAAATTTTTTATGATAGACCACATAAATCTCTCCACTATGAGACGTCAACTCTTCAGTCTGTAGCCTTCATATATTTTTTCTGAGGAGTTTGTTGCTTTTTTCTCCTTTAAAGTACTCAGATGATAAGATACTAATTATGATGATGCACTAATTATCAGAGACCTGCAGCATTAAAGACTGATATTGATTGCCCTTTATAATTTCAAAACTCAAAAAAAGTCTTTACAGTCAAGTTACCATGACAGTAAATAAATAACGCATATTATTTGGAAGAGGTTATTTGCCAAAAAACTTTTTTTTGGCACAAATTTTTTTAATGTAAAAGAATTATTATTATTATTATTAATTATA
>VZTB01002139.1:6609-18776 GCA_013397245.1 Thryothorus ludovicianus
CTCTGGTCCCTGAATCCCCCCATCGCTTCCCCACAGCTCCCTGGGCTCCTGCATCCCTCTCGCTCCCACATCCCACCACAGCTTGTCCCACCTCTCTGGCACCTGCATCCCTCTGGCTCCTGCACCCTGACCCACATCCCATCACAGGTCCTGCATCCCCGACCCACATCCCACCACGGTCCCTGCACCCCTCTGACTCGTGTGTCCCCGTGGCCCCCACGGACCGTCCGTGCTGGCATCGTCCACCAGGATGACCTCTCGGAGCAGCCGGGCCGGGGACGAGTGCAGGACGCTGTAGACTGTCCGCAGCAGGGTGGACCACGCCTCGTTNTGCGCAGCAGGGTTGACCACCCCTCGTTGTGGAACACGATGATCACGCTGGTGGTGGGGAGGGGAGGGCAGCGCTTGAACTTCTGGTCGATGCACCTGAGGGACAGAACGAAGGGGGGGGGGTGAAGGGGGAGGCAGGACTGGAGTGACCCCCCCGATATCCCCCCGCCTCCCAAACCCCACAGCGGGGGAGCGGCTCTGGCCCCTCTGGACTCATCCCTGCTTTGATTCCCGCTGATTTTGGTTGAGTGAGTCCCATTCCCGGCCTCCGTGTCCCCCTTTGTCACCGCTACACCTGCTAAGCACGGATAATCGCCTGCCAGCGCGGGGGGCTGGATTCCTCCATCCCTTTCAAGGCTTTTTCCATCTCGAATTCCCCCCATGTTTCCCCCATCCCACTCCCCCGCGCAGGCAGGGGGGGTTCGCTTTAATCCGGCAGCCCCTGGCCGAGGGCAGGCGGGGAAATCTCTGGAGTTTCCCCGTTTCCCTCCCCCCGACCCCAGCGGGGTCCGAGGCTGTTCCACTCGGCTAAGAAAAGAAAAAGTCCGACCGCTGAAGCCGCTGGAAGAAAGGAGGGAGAGGGAGGGAAAGGCGAGGAGGTGCCGGAGCCACCAAGCAGGTACGGGGAGACACAAAGAGCCTGTAGCCATTAAAGCCGCCCCCAAGGGGCCAAAATTAGGGAAGAAACAATAATAAATAATTTTTTTTTCCCATATCTTTCTCCATTCAATCCCTTGCCAGTGCTGGGTGACATCCTGGCCCCGATCTGCTTTAATTCCCTGTGAAATTTAAGGGTGTCTCCGGCCGTTTTTAAGGGAGTGAGCGGCCCCGGGGGGGTTTTGGGCGCGGCTCTCACTCGGGGGGGCGGCTGTCGGGGCCCAGTGCGCGCTGCAGGGAGATGCGGTCGCTGGCGAAGGCGTTGAAGCAATGCTTCTCATAGCCCCGCTCCTTCTCCTTCGTCTCCTCGGGCGTCCAGCGATCCTTCTTGAAGGCTTTTCCGTCGGCGCCGGGGCTGGCCGGGTCCTGCGGGGGCCGCTCCATCAGCGGCCGCAGCTCGGCCGCGGTGTAGACGCCGGGCAGGCAGGAGCGGGCGCTGGGCAGCGGCTCCGGCGGCGGCTCCGGGGCCCCGATCTGCAGCCGCGGCATCGAATCCCGCAGGTCCCGCACGGCTCCCAGCATCAGGTCCAGCACCTGGCCCTTGCCCTGCACGATGTTCCGCAGCCACGGCTCCTCGCCCGGGTCCTTGCTCCCCGCGTCCTTCTGGAGGATGAAGAGGAAGAGGACGAAGACGGCGCCCGCCAAGGCCACCTTCAAGGGGCTGTAGCGGCGGCGGAACAGCCTCATTTTGGGGTTTTGGGGGGTTCTCCGGGCTGGGTTGGGGGATTCAGGGATGTGGCGGCTCGGGGTGCATCACCATGTCCTGCTTTGCTCCAGAGACCTGGGGGAAGGAGAAACACCTGCAGTTAATTCCTGGGCTGGATGGGCTCCGAGCGCACCCCCTGATGTCAAAATAGAAATGTTGCACTGAAGATATAATCTATTGTATTTAAAATTGATTATGTTGTACGTAAAATAGTATATATAAATATAATCAAGTCATGGAATAGTTTTGTTAAAGACCTTAAAGGTCAGCCAGTCCAACCCCCTGCAACGGGCAGGGAACCTCCTACTAGACCAGGTTAGTAACAAATAATAACATAATAATAAATAGCAATATAATACATTAATATATTGACAAAGTAATATTAGTAACATACCAACATATCAATATTGTAATACAAGGTTGGTATTATATTAATGTAGCAATATAATATTAACAATATATTAATACAAAGTTTGGCACAAGCGACGCCTGCAAAACTCATTCTCCCCAGCCCTTCCAGCCCCTAAATGCATCCCAAAATTAAAACACCAGGAAAAGTGTGGGTTAATAAACGCCGGAGGATGTGCCATCCCCCATCACCACACACGGGATCCCCCAAAAGTTTCTTCCGGGACTGATCCGGAGGTTGCAGCCTCCCCCCGCCACCGCCCCTCGCACGCTGAAGTTAAAATAGAGCAAAAAATCTGCCAAAATATTTTTGGTCGCTGGGAAAAAGCCTTTTCCTGGGCATTTTCCCGCCCGCGCAGGAAAACTCGAGCAGACCATGCAGTGCTCCGCTTCGTCTGAGCTGGAGCAGCACGTTCGGTGTCCGGTGCCGGGTCCGGTGCTGCGGCCGCCAGCAGCTCGGCGCCAGCTCCCGAATTTACCCCGGGATCCGACGGAGGCTCTGAGCTTCCCACCACCCCCAAACTTCCCGCAGCTCCTCTTTGTGAGCCGCGGCCGCCGGAGCATGGACGAGCCCGGCGGGATCCATTCACCGCCATCTCCTCCTCCTCCACTTCGGGGTCCCCCCTCCCTTCGCTCGATTCTTTTTTTTTTTCCTCTTTTCTTTTCTTTCTCTTGGAAATGGGGCGGGGAAGGGCACCTGCCACAACTTCAAGGGCGAGGAAGTCTGGTCTGGGGGGGAGGAGGGTCCCGGGGGTCCCCGCTTTGAGCGCCGCGGGATCAAAGCCAGACCACGCTTCAGTGCCAAGGGCGCCCGGCCCCATCCAGCAAGGAAAAGCAGAATGGGGAAAAAACCACCGATTTCCTCCTGTTTCCTGCCATTTCCTCGGAATTCCCGCCCGAAGCTGAGTGAAGGTGCCCCCGAGCACCGAGGTTTTCATTGCACGGCGCTGTGGTACAAGGAGGGGGAGGGAAAAGCGCCGGATTTTGGGGAACAAAACCCCGTTTCCATCAACCCTACAACTCTCTGAGTTTCCTTCCTGCCACGTTGCTAACGAAGCTCGTTAGGTGTCGGTGCTAATTAGCCCCAGAGGGACACTCAGGTGTGCAGAGAGGGCACGGGTTGTGCACAATAAGAGCTGCCGCTCCCGGGGGGCCCCAACTCCAACCCCCTCCCCAAAAGGGCCAAAAAAACAAATATAAATTGAAATTTCCCCCCCGAAAGACTGGGGTGGATTTGGCGTAGGGCTCCAGGGTGAGCTCCTGGTGCACCTGCACTCTCCGCTACCTGCCCTGCAAACTCCCAGGTGGATTCTGCTCCAGCCCATCCCGAAAATCCCGTGTTGCGACCGGGCTGGCCCTGCACCCCTGGAAAAACAACATCAAAAGGACCCAGCGGAGGCTGCGGGGGTCAGAAAAGGGGGAAAAGGAATTCGGTGGGAATTCGAGGAGCATCCCCCGTAATGTGGGAGGGAGGGGTGGTGGGAAGCGGCGGACAGAGAGACACACGCGTGGGAGAAATAGAAAGGAAAAGAAATAAAATGCAAGTGAATTGACACCGCCACCGCCCCAGGCGAGGTGGACACCGGCTCCACGTGGCACAAAGCCACGATGACATCGGGAGGGGCAGAGACTGGGAAGAGCCAAGAGCGGGAAGTGGGGTGCAGCAGGGGAAAGGGGGATTGTTCCCGGGGGGATTCCGTTCCAGTGGGAAGGAGCTGCGTGTGCTGGGGAGTGCGAGGGGTGGGAGCTCACAGGAAGCAGGATCCTGTCGGGCTCCCCCCATCCCTCGGGATGAGCCCAGGGGTTCCTGGAGCCGCTCCCGGGGGTGTGTGAGGGTCTCTGCCCCGCCAGGGTGCCCCGTGGGGGCGATGGGGGTCAGTTCCTCCCACTGCCCTGCTCAGACCTGCCGCAGCCCCTGGGGTCGCTGGGCTGCTCCAGGGGCTCCATTCGGAGCTCCCGCCCCAGGGGGCTCCATCCCAGGACCACCTGAGCCCCCTTCCACGGAGGAGCCTCTATCCCGGGACCCCCGAGCGCCCCATCCACAGGAGAGCCCCTCACCACCCCTCACCTGCTCCCCGTCCCCCCGGGCTCCTCACCAGGAAGCTCCTGTGTCCCCTGATCGTGGGGAAGTCCACACCAGCACCTCCAGACCCCCAAACCGTGCTGGGGGGGCTCCGCACCGGGACCACCGGCATCCCCGGTGCTAAGGCTTCCCACTGGGACCCCCGGACCCCCTCGCCGCAGAGAGGGGCGCCGCGCCACGACCCCCTGGACCACCGGATCCCTTTCCCTGGGGGGACAGCTGCGCACCCGGACCCCGGGACACCCTTCCCCCGACAAGAGCTCGGCACTGGGACCCCCAGACCCCCTTACAGCTGAGGGAGGCTCAGCAGTGGGACCCCCCCTCCCCTCCCCTCTCACCGGCTCCACAGCGGCTGCGGGGCCGCAGGTGCGTCCGGGTGGGGCGGGGCCACCTGCGCTACCTGTTCCCGCCCCTCGGTGCAGGTGCACGGGGCGGGGCCGCCGCGGTCCTAAAGCCGCCTGGCCCGGGAGAAACGCCGGGTCCTAGAGGTACCTGCAGGGAATAACGCGGGCCAAGGCGCTGCCCGCCCGTCCTGGGAATAAACGCCGGGTCCTGGAGTCACCTGCCGGCCCCGCCCCTGAAATGGAGGCGCTGTGTTGGGACCAGTGAGGGACTGGCACTGGGGGCACTGGGAACCTCAGGGATCTATGGAGCTCACAGGGTGCGAGCCCAGGTGTGCTGGGACCAGTAAGGGTCTGGCACTGGGTATGCTGGAGGCCACTGGGATTTATGGAGAGCCCCAGGTCACGACCCCAGGTGTGCTGGGACCAGTAAGGGACTGGCACTGGGTGTGATGGGAGAAGCAGGATGGCCACGGGAAACGCGCGGAGGGACGGGGCCGGGCCGCCTCCATCACCCAGCCGAGGATTTTCCTTCGGCTCCGACGCTGCGCGGAGGATTTGGGAGATTTGAGCTGGAGCAGAGCGAGGATTAATCGGAATTATTGGGATATCTGCTGCAATATTAGCTGGTTTACAGGGGATGAGGTCTCCGGAGAACAAACACCCACCAGCCCCAAACTGAAGCGCTAATGAGCTGGAATAAGGTGTGAGGGGAAACTGAGGCACTGACTGGAGCCAGCCCTCGCCCCCACGAACCCCCCGGGGCCTCCATCGCCCTCCCCGGGGCTTTTCCGAGTTCACTTCGAAGCCGTCGCTCTCGCCCTTTCGTTTCCTGCTTCGGAGGTTTCGCTCTTCGCTCAAAGCCCGAAGGGGAAATTCCCTCCCCCAAATCTGCTGCTGCTGGATTTTCGGGGGGCCGCCACTCGCAGCTCGACCTCGCTGCGGCCGCCGGGCAGGGCCAGGACGGTCCCCAGCACCGTAAGTCACTTTTGGGGAAAATGGAAGGGTTTGGGGGTCCGCGCCCGGCTGGGTCCTGGGGATGGGATTTTGGGTGCCCTGAACCCACCCCGTTCCCCCCCGCCGGGTTCTGCCCCTCGGAGCCGCTCTGCCAACCCCGAAAACTCGAGTTTCGTGTTCCCAAATTGCTACTTTTAATTGCACTTTGGGAGAGGCTTTTTTTTGGACGTAAAAGATCTCCCGCAGCTTCGTGCTGGTGGCAGCAGTCTGGGGGAAATGAGGAGCCGAGACCCGAAAAACCCCAGCAGGGATGGAATGAAATTCATAACAAAATCTTTCCAGGCTTGTTAGGGAGTGGCGGTTCCGTGTCACACTCCAATTAACAATTAATTAGCGTCTGTAAAGACAACTCTCAGGTAAAACAAAACTTGAATGAGAGGCGCAGTTGGCCGCCTTGGGGGGTGAAAAATGTTTACTTTTAAGGTTTTAAGGAGCAGAGGAGCCCAAAGAGCCAAAATTGGGGTCAAGTTACCCCTCGGTGTGGGGCGAGCACCGCAGTTCCCTGCGCTGGGAGCAAACCTTACCATTGCCTCGGAGGTTCCCCCTGCTCCAGACGCATTTCCTTTGGGATTTCTGCCCTTCATCCGTCCCGGGGAATCCACAGCGTCGGGGGCGGCTCCATCCAAACCCTCCGGCCAAAGCCTTAATTTGAGCCACAGCTTAAATTTAACGCCGAACTAAAACTCGCGGCGCTGAGCGGCAGCAAACCTGGGGGAGCTGACAGGAAGCCAGACTGATTTGCGTATTCACGAACCTTTCAGATCCCCTTTGCAGATGGTTTGCAGATTTGTGCCCAGCTTTGGGTTTATTTGTTATCTTTTCGCCTGGTAATAATTGGTGCAAGATGGGAAAACCGGGATTTTTAATCCATAACACAGCTGCTAAAGAGGGGACGAATGTAGGGAACACAATTTTACTCCATAATGCAAATATTTGGTGAATTGATGGCGGGTGGGTCTGAGCTGGGTGATACTTCCTGGGGTATTTTTGGGAGGAGGAGGGGCTGAGCAGCTCAAAAAAAAGGAATTATGTCTCCACCCATGGACATCGTTCCTTGGATGGGTCTGCAGTTGGGAGTTTTTTACTCTCATGCAAAAAAAAAAATAAAAAATGATCATTTGGTACTGAGATAGAAACACAACTTTTTCCAGGTAGATTTTTTTTTTTTTTTTTTTACAAAATGGGAATTTTGGGTTGTTTGGAGCTCCTGGAAGCTCTGAGGGATAGGTGGAAAAGGCCAGCTTGGCTCCTCTTTGGAAGAACCCGCTCCCTTTTCTGTTTTTCTGTATAAATTGTGAGAGAACGGAGAATGCTGCTCTCTGCAATCCCACACACCTGCAGCACTGGGACCTTGAGGTACCTGCAGCACCTGGGACCTTGAGGTGCCTGCAGCACCTGATCCTGCCCGTGCCAGCAGCTCGGGATGACCCTGGCAGCTCCTCCCAGCCTCTGTGACCGCAGTTACCAGTGGGTGATTAACGTAATTATCATTTCTGTCCCCAGGTGGTCGCCCTGCCCTGCCCAGGTGTGATGGAGATGGAGGAGGTGTTCCTGCAGCTCTGGGGGGAGGTGGCCAGGCTGCGGGAGCTGTGCTCGGAGCAGGGGAGGCTCCTCCAGAGGCTGAGGGCCAGGAAGGGACCGGTCCTGGGTGAGTGGGGCTTGCAGAGTCCCCAGACTGCACATTTGGGTGACCCCCACCTTTATCCTGGCAGGATCATCCCCACCTTCATCCCGGTGCCCTCGGGAGTTTCCTCTGGTGAGGGGAGGGGGCTTCAGTGAAGCAGGAGTGTGCCCTGAGCCCATCGTGGCTTTTGGGTGTCGCTGCTCAAGGACGCTGCAGGTCCTGGCACCATCACCTGGAGAGGGTGGGAGCAGGGGTGGGGGGGGATCTGCAGCCCAGAGAACACCAAGAAACCCTCTGGTTTTCCAATAATTCCCCCTCTCCATATGCTTTTACCCCCCCAAACGCTCACATCACTCCCACGGGGACTTGCACCCTTTTCCCAACCCTAAAATGGGAATTTTGTGGCCAGGAGGGATCGGTTTGGACAAAGGTGTGCTGGGAAACTGCAGCCTCTCTGTCCTGGGGCTCCCTCCTTCCCACCTGTGTCCTTCCAGGACTTAAAGCAAAGCCTTTCCTGGGATGAATCTGAAGTTTAGGGACACAGGAGTGTCCCGGTCTCCTGAGGGAGCTGATGCTCCTCCAACCCTCAGCCCTCCCTGGTTGTCCTCTGTGTCCCTTGCGGGGACAGGTGAGCTCTGCCAACCCAGGGGTTCCCCAAGCCTAACAGGAAAACGGGGCAATGGAAAGGGGGGGAGAAAAAAAAACCCCTTTAAATTCCCAGGAATGACCCCTCTGCCTTGCTCTCTCCCAGACATCCCGGTGTCGCTGCCCATCCAGTGCACGGAGGATGTGGTGGCAGGGGACGGGCAAAGATCACCTGAGAGCTGCCAAAAACACCCAGGGGCTCTGACATCCTCCACATCCCACCTGGAGGGCTCTGCTCATCCCATGGGACAGCCCCAGGCCACCTGCAGGTTCCCCCCGAGGCCTGGGGACGGCGTCGGGTCCGGAGCAGCCGCGGCTTTTGGCAGCACTGAGGGGCACGAGGGGGATGTGCCCACCTGGATGAGAACCTGGATCCTCCCTGTGCCCTGGGAAGGGGGGAGACCTCCCTGCAGCCCTCAGGAGCTGGAGACACTGAATCCAGGGGCTGGGGGCTCCTTCCCAAATATCCTGGATCTCTACGAAGCCCCAGAAGCGCTTGAGGGGGAAGATGCTCCCAGGGACGTGGTTCTCCCTGGGGAGGCTCTGGTGCAGATCCGAGGGCCTGTGAAGGTAATTTGGGAGGCTGGCAGGGAATTTGGTCCATGCTGGATGCTTCACCCTCCTCTCCATCAGCCCTGGACACGCAGGAAACGTGGCACGATGGAATTATTTCCTTAAAAAGTCCCTGGGTATCCGAATTTCTGTTTCCCAGGGGAATTGGGTACAGGAAAGCCCCTGAGGTCTGTTTGTCCAGCCAGGACATCCCTCCCGTGATCATCACAGAGACTTTGAGGATCCCTTGGAGGAGTCAGTTGGGGGAAAAACTCTCCCAAAATCCTTTGAATCTTCCAATTAAACAGCTCTAAAATATTTCCTTGGTTCTCTCTGGTCTCCACACCCCAAAACACATTCCCAAACAATTCCTGTCATTCTGAAAGAATTTCTGAAGATCTCCTTGAGCTCTGGCCCCTCAGGCCTCCTGGTGAACCTTCACCCCAATCCCAGCCTCCCCACCTTGAGTCCCTGGGATGCCAAACCCATTTTCTGTCATTCCTTTTCCTAAATGAAACCCTTAAAAATTCTTTCTTGGCTTCAGGGGCTGGGTATTCCCGAGGATAACTCTTGATTTTGGGCTGTATTTGGGACGGAATTTTGAAAGGAGAAGGGGGAAGTGGTGCTGTGTTATCTGGGGAGGCCCCAAGGGGCACTCAGATGACAATGGCATAGGGACAGGTCACAAATGTGCTCCACTGCTGCTCAGAGCCAATTTTCCTCCTGGTTTGGCTCGTGGGAAGTGCTGGGGGAGGCTCAGGAGCCACACACACTCGGGATTGTCCAGCAGGATTTATGGAGGATGGGGTGAGGGGCAGCTGGAGCTCCCGCAGGCTCCAGCCCTTTTTGGGTGTAGAAATGCAGAGTCAGGTTTTGGGGGCTGGCCCAGGGCACTCCTGAGGGTCTCTCTGTCCCCAAATCCCTCTTTTTTTTTCCTCGCAGACGTGCTGGAGCCCGGGCTGGGCGCTGGAGGAGGCCGAGGTTGCTGCAGCCGCTGACCCGAGCCAGGAGATTCTCCCCCCAGAATATCTGAACCACGTCCTGGCCCAGCTGCAGTAGGACTTTTCCCGATGAGAAATCCATGGATTTCCACCTTGACCCCCGGGACAGAGCCTGGATGTTGCCAAATTGGACTCGAGAGCTTCTCCAGCCCCAGGTTCTGTGGCTGATGGGGATTCTGGGATCCTGCTGCTCTGGACTGGGAGCAGCTGCCACGCTCCCCATCCTTCTCCACGTGGAATGAGCTCCCAGATTTGGGTCTTCCCGGGTGGGTTTTGGGTTCTTGATCCCCGTGGATATTGAAGCTGATCCCATCCTGGGGTCTGGAGGTGTGAGGGGGAGCTGCAACTCCTGGGAAAACGGAATTCCTCAAAATTTGCCTTTGACTGAGGGGAAATGAATCATAAATAGTTGGGGATCTTTGGGAAGGCACATTGGCTTTTTCTGGGAGTTTGGAAGGTTGGGTGGGACAATCTCAAGGCTTTTGGGGTCACTAAGAATTATTTTAATTCCTTAACAGTAATTTGAGTGTTTTATAGACTTCCATCAGTGGTATCCAATGTGCTTCCCAAAGGAATTCAGCAGTGGGGAAATTGAGGCACAAATCATGGATCAGCTCCAAATCCCCTTTTTTTTTAAAAAAAATCTCATCTCAGGCCTTTCTATTTTGCATAGATGTAAAATCCCATAGTGGATTTTACATCCTCTGTTTGAGGAAACGTGTGTTGAAATGGAGAGCCAGCTTCTCCTCTGATTCCAGGGATTGGGAAGAATTGGGATCTCCAGTTCCAATGTCTCCTCTTTGGCAGCACAAAGTCAGGAGTGAAGTTCCTTCCTCAAAACAGAGCCACGTTAATGAATTTATCCATGACAAACCTCTGCGTGCCCCCAGGGTCCCTGGAACCACTTCCCAAGACAAATCCCACAGCTTTTCTCTCTGGATCTGCAGCTTTGCCCTTGGGTTCTCCATCCATGTGGGTTTTAGAGCTGCTTCCACCCCTGGGCAGAACCAGGGCCTTTATTTCACTGAAAATGGGTTTTCTCTGAGTTTTCTCCAGGTCTTCTTGGGATTTTCTCCAGGTTTTCTTGGGATTTTCTCCAGGTTTTCTTGGGATTTTCTCCAAGTGTTCTCCACACCACAATGAACTTTGCCACCACCATCTCCTGCTCCAAGTTTTGTCCTGTGGCTCCTCAGATTAATTGGGATTATTTGGTAGGTTTCCATGCTCTCCTCAGGGGAGAACCCCTCGTTTCCCAGGTGAGCCCCTGCAAGCTGCAGACCCAAAGCTGCAGCAAGAACTCCATCAGTTTATTCCCATTGATTGGCCTCAAATCCCTGCCCCGAGGGAGGAATCCAGCCCGGCTCTCCTCCCCTGGGAAATCGAATTCCCAGAGCAGGAGCACGGATGGTTTTTATCAAGAGCCCCTGGCGTGGGGCTGGGATCAGCTCTGCAGTGCCCAAAACCTCCTGGAAAATCCCCCCGGGAGTGTTTGTGGTGAGCCACGAGGGAATTTTGTGCTGATCCTCCATCCCTGGTGAGCTGGGAGGGGCAGCAGTGGGAACCTCCCAAACCTGGCCTCTCCTGGGGATGTTTTTGGCTGTGGGGTTCAATAATCCCCCCCTCCCAGCTGGGCCCCAGGGACACAGAGTTTCCTTTTTGGATCCAGGGGAGGAAGGCGCCTCTGTCTCCAAAATAATTTTAATTGCAGGGTGCTGGTGGGGCCCGTGGGTGGGGTGTGGTTGTTGGGGCCAGGTTGGGCTCCAGGTGGGTGGGAGTCGTTTTGGGAAAGGCAGGAGCTGGGTGAGGGCAGATTCCCGTCAGGAGAAGTTGGAAAATCGGGAAATTGGGTGAAACTTGTGCCAGGAGAACTCGGGGGTAAGGGTCCCCCACTCTGGGTTTCCAAGCAGGGATGGAGCTCCTGGAGAAACCACAGCAGCAAAAATGCTTCTGGAAATGGGATTTTGGTGGAATATGTTACTTTTTGGGGGTTTCTAATTCAGGGTCTGGGCTGTGGGAAGGGGAAGGGGCTGCCCAGGTGCTGGGGATGTCCTGACACCGAGCTCTGGGCATTAATCTGTGCCCAAACAGCCCCAAATTCCAACATCCAACTCCTTTGGGGCCACGTTTTCAGAAGAAACAAAAGAAATGAGGGTTGGGGCAGGGCGGGATTTCATTCATCTGATGGGAGAGTGAGGAAAAAGGGGAATTTCCTGCCCAGGAACAGCATTTCTCTAAGGAAAAGCTCTCACTGCTGTGCTTGTCCCAAATCTCCTGGGAGCTGCTGTCGGAAATGAGGGAAAGGGAGATAATTTCTCCCCCCATCTGCAGCAGGTGCCCATCTGTGCCACCAGTGAGGATGGGAAGTCATTAATGCCTCTGTTAATTAATAACTGACCCTCCATTTTCATCCCTTATTAAGGGAAGGGAAATGTTCTGTGACCCCGCTGTGTTTGGATACGAGTTCGAGGAGGCAGAAACTGGAAAAAGGGATAAAAAATTTGCATTTCCGAGCAATTCAGTGACTTCCAAGTGTTGCTATTGGAAGCATTATGGGTGACAGCTCAACTGTCCCAAATTTCTGAGCCTTTTCTGCTCAGACAAGGGGATTTTTGGGGAGCAAAGGGCTGGGTTTGGCCTCAGCTGGAGGGAAAAGCGGAGTGGGAGATGGTGGAGAAGGCCAGGACGGGACATGGGGGAGGTTCTGGGGTTTAGGAGACTCTCGAGGGGATAAGAGTGAGCTGGGGGGGTCAGGATGGAGTTGGGGAGGAACAGGAGGAACTTGGGGGGGGTCAGGATGGAGATA
>VZTB01002140.1:0-83706 GCA_013397245.1 Thryothorus ludovicianus
GCTCATCCCCGGGTGACCGTGGGAGCATCCCCGGGTGACTGTGGGCGCATCCCTGTGTGAGCTCAGGAGCATCCCGGAGTGGGTGCGGGCGCATCCCCAGTGCGGACGCGGGGGTGCTCCCGCCAGGCTGCTCCAGGCGCACGCAGAACTTTTTGCTGGCTCCAGCCGCGTTCCCGGCTGGAGTTGGAGCTCCTTTCTCTTTCCCCAGGCTGCTGCTGCTCCCGTGTCGTGAGCAACATACCGCAGCGTGTTGTTTTATTTATCCCAGACAGGAACGGCTTGCTCTCGAAACTACAAATTAAAGGATGCTGCTTGCATAACAAGTGGCAATAGTTTGTATCTCACATACTAATTACCCGTCACCTTTTAGGCTAAGCCAGAGAGGGGCTTTTTTTCCCGAGGAGGGCTCGTTCGATAGAGCAGTCTGATGTCTTGGAGCCACGCATTCCTCTCCCCTGGCTGGATTAATGTGGGCAGAGGATTAGGAGCCAGCATGTTGATGAGGCACCCTGAGGTGCGGGGAAGCAGGGCACGTTTGGCTGGAGGGAGAAGTCAGTTTTTGTGGTTGTGCTTGCCCATCCTCCGGTTTCCATGGCTCGCTTCAGGACCTGCATCCCGGCGGAAAAACCGCTGAGGTGGGAGCAGGGACTGGCGGCAGCTCCTCGTGTGATGGTCGCGATACTCCGGAGCTCCTTTCCAACATCCAGCCCCCCCTGCCCCGCGGTGGGTGGGTGGGTGGCTGTGCCCCCGTGCTGGCAGGGAGCCCGGGGGGTGCCGTGACCCATCCCAGTGGCATTGTGGCTGTCGGAGCCCCTTGCCTGGTCCCCCCGGCTCCTGCAGCAGCTGCAGCCCAGGTGTGCAGGTGATGCTGCAGCCGGGCTCCACAGCCAGCACCGAGCATTGAGAGCAGGATGGCGGGGGCCTGTGCTTAAAGGGGTCTCCCAGAAGCTTTTTCTGCTCCTTTCCTGGCCGGGAAACTGAATTTTTTCTTCTTTTCTGGACCTGAGGAGTTGCATTTTTACCCTGCGTTTGTAAGTCTCTGAAAACTGCTTAAATGGCTCTTGAATAATCCTTCAAAGTCACCTCCCCTCTTTAATCTAATACCAAAAGGACTTGCTTTACACGGCTAATCCCTCTTTCCGTGCTGTACAGCCTCATTTAGAGGTGTGCACGCTGCTAATTTCCCCCTTGGCAGCCTGCTGGAGACAATGGCTTCCCCTGGTGAGCAGCAACCTCTCCCTCCCGGGCTGAACTCTGGGCACAGCTGAACCCAGCTGACAAGATTTTGGGGCATTTCAGGAAGCGTCCCTTTGCGGGAAGCCACCCCAAACTCCGGGTGTGTTTCCAACCACCACTTTTTGGGACACTCCGAGGGTCTCCTGCCCCAAACACGCCCAGCTCTTGGTGGTGACAGTGGAGGGAAGCAGGGTGTGCCCGCAGGTAGTTGGAGTTGAATGATCCTGGCAAAACTCTGGCATTAGAAGGATTTTCCCATCCTTACCTTCTGCAGTGGAGCTGAGCTCTCTCCCAGCCCGTCTGGCGCTCCCAGAATTTTAAGCTTGTTCTGCTCTCCACAATGACAAAACGTGTGTTGGGAATGTGAATGACAGCAGAGGAGCAGCTCACCTGTGCAGGCAGCCTCCTGGAGAATGGGCTGAGATGCTGCAGCCTCCAAAGCCTGGCTTTCCATGGGGTAACAGGGATGTCTGGAGCTGCCAGCCCCTCACCTGAGCTCCCCAGGGATGGCTGAGGAGGGCAGGTGTGCCTTCAGTGTGGTCAGTGTGGTGGGAGAGGTGCCTGTCCTCTCCCTGGGGGTCACAAGGACAACTCTGGTTGTGGGGTGGGTGCCTCTGAGACCTCAGCCATCCTTCTCCAGGGTGTCCTGCGTTGATTTCCCAGTGTAATTCCTTCCAGTGCTTGGTTCCTGAGTGCTGATGTTCAGCCCTTGGCTGGGGAGCTTTCATTCCAGAGGGAAGGACAGCAGCAGTGAGCAGCTGCTGAGAGCCCACCTTGGTTCCCAGACTTGGACCTCTTCATGCATGAGAGGCTTTCTTGTTGCTATCCAGGTCTTTATTTGCTGGAAGTAACATTTCCTTGGTTTCAAACTTACTCCTGTGTCACTCCATCAGGGACAGCTGGAAATCAGGGGTGAGCTCACATCAAATTTCCCCCAGAGATGCAAAACTTCAGAGAAATTTTGTAAATATTCTGGTGCCACGTGGTTTATTTACCTTGGCTTCAGGAGTTGGCTTTGTCTGACAGTTCTGTGGAGTTAACTTGATTTAAAAAAAGAATATTTAAAACTCGGAGGTAAAGACGAGGCAGAGTGAAGGAAGGTTAATACCCACGAGGCAGATAGATTGCTGCCTTTTGATTTGCTCTTGTGGTCTTGTTTAATTCTGTTTGGTGAGCATTCTGGAGGGGCTGCTTCCCATCAGGGCAGGGTGGACCCAGCGCTGGCGCCGAGCAGGGGATGGAGACAGAGCAGGAGAAGCTGCTGCTGCTGCTGCTTAAAAATACTCTGCTGCCTTTGAAAGTTCATAAATCATCACAGGTCTATTTTTAGCCCTGCTAGAATAGAGCAAGTCTGGGGTTTCTTCCCACACCTCCCCTGAGTGGCCTGGAATGACCCGGTGGGGTCCCTGCAGGCTCAGCTCGCTCCCTCCTTTGGTGTGGCACTCACCCGGTGCTCGGCCCCGCTGCCACACGGAGGGTTCAGCTCTCTTTTGAAGAGGCTTTGGCGCAACAAGTTGGGAATTTTCCTTCCTTTTGGGAGTCTCTGCTGCTTGGTGGGTGAGTGATGTGCAGCCCCTGACAGGAAGGTAATCACAACCACGGCGAGGTGCCGTGAATCACCCCAAATCCCAAATCCCAAATCCCCAAATGTCAGCCGCGTGCTGCCGAGGCTGAGACTCGCACACATCCTCACCCTTCTCTGCCACGGTGGTTACTCGAGCACAGATATGAATATCATGACAGGAGTGATTCATTCTTTTTTATTATTAGCAAAGCAAATACATAATGATGACACGCTGCTGATTTACTGCTTCACGCCAGTGCACAACTCTCCCCTGCCTCCTCCTCCCAGCAGCCACCAAATTCAGGGATCCTCGAAGGAAATGTGTCAAATCTGTGTCAAAGCTGCGCCAACAAATGCCACAGACGAGCTTCACGTTCCTTGTGAACCAAGAGAGCAGAGTTTTGTGCACTAAACAGGGTTCTGAATGTGTGGATTTTGGGAAATAATTCCATTCTTTGCTATTCCCTGGGTCCTTTTATCTTAATCTGCAGGATGGAAATCTATCCCAACCCAGCACCAAGAGAAGGAACGAGTTCTTGGGGTGTTTTCAGTTTCTGAGTTGAATCAATGAAAGTCAAGCCCTCAGAACCATCAGGGTCAAAGCATAGTCAAAGCATTTTGTGGCTGTCAAGTGTAGAGTTCAGCCTCAGGAAGGTGGAGCAGAAGGGAGAAGTTTTGCCCCTGCAACATAAATTGGGATTTTTTGCTTAGGGTCATAATCACAGCACAGATGTATCAGCATGTGGCCTCCAGTGAGGTAAGTGATGCACTTATTGCACTTCAGAAGGACTCAAAAAATAATCTGCAACCATTTAATTTTCACAATGGCAGGGATTTATTTCAAGAATTGTGTTAAAGGTTTCGAAAAGAAGGTTCTGCCCTGTTTGTTTCTTTTATTAATTCTTCCTCAAGCTCCCAGTTGTTCAGCTGTTGATGCTGCATTCCTTGAGGATTTGCTGGAGGTGTCTCAGATCTGGCCAGACATCCTTATCCATATTATGATCTAGCCAGAGCCGAGTTTTGCTGAGATAAGTTACAATAAAGATAAAAGAGAAACACCAGGATGGTTCCTCCCCACCTTTTCTCCTCTTTGGATTTTGGATTCAGTGAGACTCAACCCTCTCAGGCTGACATTCCCCAATTGCTGTTGAGAGCAAGATGTGCTTGAAAGGTCCAGCAGTCAGTCTTGGTTTTCTCCAGATTCCCAGGAGACCCTGAGCTGAGCTGCTCCCAGCTCCACACTGATTTGCTCCTCCAGAAGTTCTGTCAGTGTTGTTTCTTTGTTGGCCTCGGGCGAAATCTGTGTTTATCATTTATTTATATAAATGTTTAGCCGAGGAAGAGATGTGGTGTTTAAGGCCAATTTACATAAGGCTCAGCAGGTCATTGCATTTAATTAGCGCCAAAGAAGGGGAACAAAGGCACATCCCGGGTGACTGTGGTGGAAAAACCTCTCTTGTGGAGGGTGATTTAATGTGAATGGTGCTGCACAGCAATGACCCACCTGTGTGATTTTAACCCGTCTGTAAGTGCATTGTTTATTAAACTCTGATTTATTCAGATCACAGGAACACTTCCAGAAAACAAAACACGTTTTCATGTCTGTGCTCCCACTGATGGGAGTGTGGAGACCCAAAAAGCCATCGGGGAGAGCCCCAGGGCTGCTGGGGCTGCTCAGGGCACAGCTGTCCCTGCTCCCTGGCTCCTGTGGATGATTCCTTTCGCTCATTTTTACACTTTACAGCTGGAAAACCCGGAGCAGAGAGATCTTTGTCCAGTGTGATCCATGGCCATGGTTTGGGTGGTCTCTGCAGAGCACAGGGGGTTCTTCACCTCTCACAAATAGCACTGAGGAACTTCCATCAGCTGAGATGTTTTTTATTCACTGCTATCTTGCTCAGTGGCCAAAATTCTCTCTGTCATGAATGAATGGATGAATCTTTTTGGACTTTGTCTCCCAGTCTTAAAAAAAAGCCAACAAAAACCCCTCTGGAAGCCCTCTGAACAGCACTCAATTCCCAGCTTTTTAAAAAGTTACTTAGCATAAGAGCAGAACATTTGCCTAAGAGGGTTTCAGTCCAAGAAGGACTTTTCATATTTAATTGATCTGTATTGTTCAATTAGGGAGATGTATCGTGCCCTCTGTTGTGCATGTATAGCTGGAAGCAGAAATGAATGAAATATGAAGCACAGCAGAAGAGTGATTTCAGCCTGAATCTGCTGCTAGTGATGCACAGAGCAGGATTTCCACCCCGACCTGGATCTGTGTGAGTACACAGGGGTTGTGTAAATTCATCTCTTACCTTTGCCTTACAAATGAGCCTGAATTAGAACATTTGTTCTTATTCTGCTCAGAACTCAGTAACCTCTTTGTTCTAAATCCTATTTATAAACATCCCCAGCTCCTAGATTAGCTGTCAGGATTATCCCAGTGTGTTGTGCCTGTCTGGGAACAGCTGAATTTGGCTTCTGAGCCCTGCCAGCTTCCCAAACTCGGGTGCGTGCTGAGCATCCCGGCAGTGCCAGGCACAGACAGGAGTGACACGGGTCCCACAGGGTGGCAGCACTCAGCCCAGGCTCTGATCCCATGGAGCATCCCGGAGCACTGGGAACTGCTCCATGGCCTGGGGTGAGGCAGGAGCCAGGGAACCCCCTGCTCCATCTCCTGGGATCAGGCAGTCCCCAGGGAACACCCTGCTCCATCCCCTGGGATCAGGCAGTGCCCAGGGAACACCTTGCTCCATGGCCTGGGGTGAGGCAGGAGCCAGGGAACCCCCTGCTCCATCTCCTGGGATCAGGCAGTCCCCAGGGAACACCCTGCTCCATCCCCTGGGATCAGGCAGTGCCCAGGGAACACCTTGCTCCATGGCCTGGGGTGAGGCAGGAGCCAGGGAACCCCCTGCTCCATCTCCTGGGATCAGGCAGTCCCCAGGGAACACCCTGCTCCATCCCCTGGGATCAGGCAGTGCCCAGGGAACACCTTGCTCCATGGCCTGGGGTGAGGCAGGAGCCAGGGAACCCCCTGCTCCATCTCCTGGGATCAGGCAGTCCCCAGGGAACACCCTGCTCCATCCCCTGGGATCAGGCAGTGCCCAGGGAACACCTTGCTCCATGGCCTGGGGTGAGGCAGGAGCCAGGGAACCCCCTGCTCCATCTCCTGGGATCAGGCAGTCCCCAGGGAACACCCTGCTCCATCCCCTGGGATCAGGCAGTGCCCAGGGAACACCTTGCTCCATGGCCTGGGGTGAGGCAGGAGCCAGGGAACCCCCTGCTCCATCTCCTGGGATCAGGCAGTCCCCAGGGAACACCCTGCTCCATCCCCTGGGATCAGGCAGTGCCCAGGGAACACCTTGCTCCATGGCCTGGGGTGAGGCAGGAGCCAGGGAACCCCCTGCTCCATCTCCTGGGATCAGGCAGTCCCCAGGGAACACCCTGCTCCATCCCCTGGGATCAGGCAGTGCCCAGGGAACACCTTGCTCCATGGCCTGGGGTGAGGCAGGAGCCAGGGAACCCCCTGCTCCATCTCCTGGGATCAGGCAGTCCCCAGGGAACACCCTGCTCCATCCCCTGGGATCAGGCAGTGCCCAGGGAACACCTTGCTCCATGGCCTGGGGTGAGGCAGGAGCCAGGGAACACCCTGCTCCATGGCCTGGGATCAGACAGTGCTCAGGGAACATCCTGCTCCATCTCCTGGGGTAAGGACAAGGCTTTAGCTGGGTAGAGGATTTAACACCTCTAGCCCCAATTGCTACCCTCTAATTTTCTCAGCATCCCTCATTCTGAGGAATTGACACAAAAATGCATCAAATGTCTCCTTGGAAATTCCTGTCATTGTCAGGATTCTCTGCTCAGTGTCCCCCTTGCTTTCCCTGCTTTTCCACCTGCTGTTCTCCCTCTTCCCTTGCCCAGGTGCAGCAGCTCCTCCCAGGTTTTGGCTGACAGGTCCAGGGTTTGTAGCTGGCTCAGCATCACCCTCTGCCTGCTCCTCCCCAGCTCCTTTGGTTTCCTGACAAAACCATCAGGACAACCAGAGGATTCCTGTGCTGCACCCAGCACGTTCCAAGCCACAGAAAGTTCTGATTATCCATGAGGAATGATTCCAAACCTTGCAGGGGTGCGTGTCCATGAGCAATGTGTGTACACTTTGTCCTGGGAAGCTGTCCTGGGAGTTCCTGGCACAAGGGGTCACTTCTCTGTGCCACCCTCCAGCCTGGGGACCTGCAGAGGCTCCCTGGGGATGTGCAGGTGTCTGTACAAGGAGAGCTTGGTGTTAATCCCGTTCCTAAATCCAGTGGCTGAGTTTCCATGGGATGAGGCAGGGATGGGGGCTGTGGGCAGGGAGGGTGGCAGGAACTGAGCTTCCCTCTCTGCCCTGGGGTCCTCAGCACAGAAAAGCCAGGGAGCTGCTGGAGCACATCCTGAGGAGGTCACAGAGCTGCTGCAGGGCTGGAGCCCCTCTGGAGCCAGGCTGGGAGATCTGGGGGTGCTCACCTGGAGAGGAGAAGCTCCAGGGAGAGCTCAGAGACCTTCCAGGGCCTGAAGGGGCTCCAGGAGAGCTGGAGAGGGACTGGGGACAAGGGATGGACACAGGGAATGGCTCCCAGTGCCAGAGGGCAGGGCTGGGTGGGATATTGGGAATAAATCCCTTCCTGTGAAGGTGGGGAGGGGTTGGAATTCCCAGAGCAGCTCTGGCTGCCCTTGGATCCCTGCAGTGTCCAAAGCCAGGCTGGAGCACCCCAGGACAGTGGAAGATGTCCCTGCCCATGGGCAGGGGTGGCAATGGGATGAGTTTTAAAGCCCCTTTCAACCCAAACAATTCCATGACTCTGTGATGATCTCTGCTGCCACAACAACATTTTCATGTTGTTTCCCAACCCTTCCCACAGAATATGAGATTGCCACATCACACACTGCTCCCTCATGGGCAAAGCAGGTGTGGAGCAACACCAGGAGTGAGGGAGAGCCCCAGAGAATTCCTGGGGTGAATTCAGTGTTTAATGGTCTCTTCTAATTGCAGATTTAGGGAAGAAACACCGGTCAAATACATCTGAGAAGGGAGAGTGCAGAACATGGCTTGACTCAATATTTTCTCTAGTCAAGTGGAAAAAAGGAAGCCTCATATGAAAAAGCTGGAAAGGTCAAACTAATTTGTACTTGTGTGATAATGGGTAATACCTCTATTGTTTATGAAGGCTGCAGAATCCTTCCTGTGCTAAGCACTGTCATCTATCTGATGGTGATTTGGAGAAATTAAAAATGAAGTAGCAATTGTTCCACCCTCTTCGTGCCTTAATCTGCTTTGGGTGAGGATTCCTTTGAACAGTTCCATGCTCTTTATAAATGAGTTAAGGTGAAGTTTGCTCAATTCTCTTGACTGCTGTGGCTGAAGGAAGGAGATGGTTTAAAAAAAAAAAAAAAAAGATTAATACTGAGGTTGAGAGGAGCCAGACTGAAACCCTGGCTGTGTCTTGCTGCTTAAGCATTCTGCTTGTGCTCCTTTGGTTCTTTATTTTGCTGCAGTCTTTTCTGTTTATTTACTAGGGTAAGTGGGAAGTTTATATGCATGTCCAGCTCCTGCTATTAAAACTGGGATTGGTGAGCTCCTAATGCCCCACAGTGCTGCCTCACTTATCCAGGTGGATTTGCCTTCTAGTAAAAGTGGCCTTTTAGCAGCCACTGGAAGCTGTGTGGATTTTCCTGGGATTCTGGTTCCTTCCCAGGGAGCCCCAGTGCATCATTTTCCATGGAACAATAGGGGGAACTGTGTGGGGAGTCCCTCCTGCCTCGTGTTCAGCACCAAGTGGGAGCTCCAGAGGAATTCCTTTGCCAGGCTTATCGCTGAGACATTTAATATCTGGAATGATTTACTAGATCAAGCTCTGGAGTTCTGGGCTGGCTGTAGCTGCATCTGTCATTGTTGCAGAACCTTGACAGTGAACAAAAAGGGGCTGCAGGGAACCATAACTCACCCAGCAAATTAATGGGTTCCCAGCCTTGCTTGCTCAGCTAAATGGAGCCTGGGAGCTGTGTGGTCTCACTGGCCAAGGGTTTTCCACAAAAATTGGGTGGGTTTGGAGTGGGCATTCCCAGAGGGGTGGAGAGAGCACAGGCCTCCTGCCAGCTGGCTGGGACTGCTGCTTTGCTCTCCTGCTGAAAGTGGGGATAAAACCTCTCCAGGCTGTGAGCTCTTCTGGGAATATGATGCAATTGTTTTAAAGGAATTTTTTTTTTAGTGAGAGTCCACAGTAAAAAAAAAGAGTTTGATTGAGAAAGTTTTATCAGTTTTGATGATGTCTCACTGTGAGCAGAGGATGGCCAGGGACACTCAAAGGTCACCAACCACCAGTGGTCATTTTTGTCACTGTGAGGAGATGCTTGATCACCTTCCAATTAGCAGGAAGTGCTGGAACATCCCTGGAGGGGTTTAAAAGCTGTGTGGATGTGGCACTTGGGGACATGGGCGAGTGGTGGCCTTGGCAGTGCTGGGGAGTGACTGGACTTCATGATTTAGAGGGGTTTTCCAGCTGGAATTCCATCCAGGTCATCTCCCTGGCCAAGATTTTGCTCTTGCTCTTTTTTCCTGATTCTGCCTCTCTTGCTGATGGATGATCCCAGTTCCTGAGAAGGTTCCAGTCCTCTTTGAGTTGCCAGATTCCTTGGCATGGGGGTGGGCAGGGCACAGCTGAGGAGTTTGGGATGAGGGGAGATGATGCTCTGACCTCACACTCGGGGTGTGCTCTGAGGCTGACCTTGTTTGCAGCCACCAGCAGCTCCTGGAACTCGGATTTTGGGAATTACCAAGCCCTTCATGGTGGAGAACTGCCTGGACATTTGGGAATTGGCTTAATCACCCTGCAGGGCTTGGAAATTAAACATGGAGCAGAGACTGGGAGAGGAGAGGGGATTGGAACTGTGGGAGTGACAGCAGAAAGGCCCCAGGAATGTGGGAATTATTAAAGGTAAGAAGGCATCTGGAAAGCTGGGAAAGAAGGCCTCAGAAACAGGATAGAACAGACAATTTAGAATTGAGCTGCAGCTGGAAGGTTTGAAAGTAGAAGAGTTACATTGAATATAGCAAGCAAGGACATGAAACAATAGCTTGTGTCTTAAGCTTGGCTAAAATAGGCCTTAGGAGGCAAAAAAATGTACCTAGCAAGATAGGAGAAGGTTTTGAGCTCAGTAATGAAGCACTGTGTGTTGTAACTGGAGAGCACTGTGTGCAAATAAGTGAGCATTGTGTAAGGCAGGTGTACCTGTGCTCTCAGCAATGGCTCAAACACCTGGCTGCAAACTTTGGCTTCATGCTATTGGCTAAAAAGTTTTTAAAGTGATCTGTGACAAAGAAATCTCTGGCTGCTGCTGGCGAGGTGTGAGCTGTTTGTTGTTGTGGGACACGCAAGGACACACATGGACACTTTCTCTTGAAAAGGCTAAAAACCACTTATTAAAACATTTGACTCCATATTTACAGTATTTCCACACAGACCAGGGACTGGAGAAGAAGGCTGACACCTCTCCCATCCCTTTGGTCAGGACAACTGCCCATCAGTTGTTCTTCACACCAAGAGAAAGTGTGGAAACAACTTTGTCTTATCAAAACAGACTTTTGATAAAGACACTCTTGTGCATGAGAAAGAACTAAGAACTGTGAAAACAGCAAGTTAGAAAGTGCCTCAGAAAACTTGAAAAATCAGAGTGACAGTTGTCATCTTCCCATTGCCTGCACCGTGCAATGAGGCTGATCCTGCAATAAAGAGCTCGAGATGTGGCTCTCACCATCCCTATCCCACAGAATTCCAACACAAAAAGGTTCCCTGTGTGAGGATCGAGCTCCCAGCCTTCAGGTTATGAGACTGGAAGAGCTCAGCCCCAGCCCTGCAGGGTTTGGGCCACGTCAGCATCTCTGTGAGCCCTGCACTCCACTTGTGGGGTTTAAAATGACTCTGCAGCACTTGGCAGATCCAGGCCCAGAGGTTTCGGGTGTAAATCTGTAGTTTTGTGGCCCAGCCAGTGCTCCCAGTCATTCCCAGTTTATAGCTGTGCTCTCATAGCCAGTCTGCCATCAACACTCACTGGACCTCCGAGCTATTTTATTATTTGGATTATTATTGTATTTTCGAACCATTTACCTAAAATATGGAACCACTGCCCCTGGAAAAGTGGATTATCCTTTCCTTGATAACTAATTTTATTTCACTCAGGAAAATTTGATTCAGATTTCTGAAACATTGCCACTAAGCAGCTTTCTAAGCAGAGTTCCAGTGCACAACCAAATTAAATCCATGTAGGGAGAAGGGAAATGTTGTTGTTGTAAGTGTCTAAGGGAGTTGGAATGAAAATAATTTTATAGATAAAACTTAAATTGAGTTCAGATATTATGGAGGGAGCTTAGCTCTGTACCTGGAAAATCCCATCTGTCAAAAATAAACTTTGGGGGTCACATTTTAAAATGGCATTTCTAGTCCTGGACCATCCAGCTGCTCTCTCTGGGATGTCAGCCCTGTGTGTGGCACAGATCTTGCAAAGGAGTTTAAGCTGTGTGAATCTGCTCAGTAAAAACAGCAAAAAAAAGTTGAAAAAGAAGCTGGGGGAATGCTCTTTGAGGATTTATAAAACCCTTCCCAAGGTGCACCAGCCTGAGGTGACACATCCTGTCTCTGAGTGACTTTTGAGGAAGTTTGGCCTAAATTTTGTCCAAACCCAGCGTCTCCAGGAGAAAATACCTTGTGAATTCTGCAGCTCGAGGTAGCAGCAGTTGGAACCAAACTGGAGAAGTGGTTTGACCCTTCTTACTGGAGATCTGAATGGATTTCAAACTCCAGATCTAGAATGATCCTTGTGGAATTCTCCTGAGCTGGTTCTGTGCTGCTTTACTGGAGATGAAGGAATGAGATGCACAAAATGCTCAGAGATATTGAAGTACTGGAATTTCTAGAAAGTTCTACCCAAATTCTTTGAATTTTAGAGTACTGAGCAATTGGAAGAAATAAGTTTATGGCAGAGGAGGAATTTCAGCCCTGACATCTTTCCTTCTCCCCTGTGGATTGCATCATAACTCTGATGCTTAAAAGATTTAATTATTTTTGCACCTGTGGTTTTGCTTTAGCTCAGTCTTTCCCAGCTCGTGGGATTCAGGGTCTCACTGAATTCTCGCTTTCAAATAACAGATATCTGGGACTGAAAGTGGTTTTTTTTTTAAGTGCAATCAAATATGATTTAGCTGACTAAAACATTATGAATAGACCCAGGCATCCACGGAGAAATACTTGACAATATCTGTATGAAAGTAATGTCATCCATTAGCATTGTGTGAAATATAAAATATCAACCAATATTTAAATCCAACTGCAGCGAATCCTCTGTTACTTTACTGACAGAACCTAAATTTAGGAACTAATTAAATTCCATGGAACAGAAGAATGCATTTCTCCCCTTCTTGTAAGGACAAGGATTTGGAGTGTTAGCTATACTTCTATTTTTATATCACTGAGTAGACTTTTATATAGATAGAACTATTTACCTGGGTTGTTTGGGTTTGGTTTTTTTTTTAACTTGAACATCTGCGTTTTGGGATCTCTGCTGAGAAGGCCCCAAAGTCCAGCTCAGACCCCTCTGTGAGGGAGCTGCTGGTGGAGGGATCATTCCCTGCCCAGCCAGCTCTGGATCCACCCCCACCAGAGCAGCCAAAACAACTCATTTCACCTCAAAAGTCAATTCAGGCTTTTTCTTTCCCAGCTATTTCCCTGCCCCAGCTTCTGGATGTGGAAGATTCCAGCTTTAAGGCTGTGGTGAAATTAAGTGTGGACCCAGGATTGGGGCCAAACGCTTTAAATAATTGATGGACAGCTTGATTTCTGTAGCCTTGCTAAAGTAAACCGAGTTTCAGATGAACAGGAGCTGACTTAGGTGTTTAGTTGGGGGGAAAAAAGCCTTTTGAATTCCACTAATTCCCCACTGGATTAACTCAGCACTAGGAAAAATAACGTGAGAGGATCATGGGTTTGGGTTGGAAGGGACCTTAAAGATCATCTGATTTCAGGGACAGGGCCATGGCAGGGACCTCCCACTGTCCCAGGCTGCTCCAAATCCCATCCAGCCTGGCTTGGGTCTCTTCAATGATCCAGAGGCAGCCACAGCTGCTCTGGGAATTCCATCCCAGCCTCTCCCCACCCTCACAGGGAAGGATTTCATCCCAATATCCCATCTCCTGCTGCCCTCTGCCCTCCTTGTCCTGCCAATCCAGGCCCTTTTTATTCTCTTCAGGCTCTTCGGGTTCTTTTGTAGGCAAAAAAAGAGGAATTTCCTCTTAAATGAAATCCATAATCTGAAAAGGAGAAGGCAGGAAAGTTGTCATTGTTATTTGTGAGCTGCAGTTGGCCAAGTATCCCAAGGCTGGTTTGACTTTTGTGTAATTTTTGTTAATTTTTATAAATAAATAGCACAGCTGGAATAGCTGCATTTCCCATAACACTTGCCAGGGTGTGCAAGTGTGAGACCATGCAAGAGGCAAAGAATTCAAAGCTCCTGACCCCAATGTTGTGCAAGCTGAGAAGAAAAAGCAAACAGAGACCAAACAGAAGGAGAAGCAGCTAATGAGCATCCATGGTTTGATTGCTTAATGGGGCTGTGGTCTCGAGGCTGGTCTGGAGGAAGGATGTCCTTTGGACAGGCAGGATGTGCAGGGAAGTGGAATTAGCTCTGCAGGAGGAGCAGGAAATGTGTCTGTGTTGGAGGGCTCCTCATATTGCACTGCTGCAAATGGCTCCATCTATTAGCTGGAAATAGCAGCGTGGCAGACAGGGCACAGTCAGCCTGGGCTTGGCAGGGAGGAGCCCGAGGAGAGGCAGGGATGTGCTGGAGCTCATTTCTGATTTCTGGAGGCTTCCCGTGGAGCAGTTCCTTTGGCTGGTGGGGTATCAGTGAAACAGGACACTCCTGAGAATTCATTTATGGGGCTGTTTGTTTTCACTAATGACACAAGATACCAAATTCTTAAAAATTCTCACAGCTACAAAAGTGCTCAGAGCAGCAAATATGCTTTGATCCCAAAAGCCTTTCCCCCCTTCTCTCTGCTTTTTATAATCCTTTTGCTCTTTGGGTCATATTACAAGTTTAAACACTTATCTTTTTCTGAATCTGGACTTGTTTAGAAATCATAAAACCGCCTTTGAGGCAGCTCTGATGGCCTTGGCAAGGCTTTGGGAGTGATGCTGAGGTGGTGGAAGGGGTGGGCTGGGCCCAGGGGGGCATTTCCAGCTCCCAAACCCGATGGCAAACTGGCACAGCCCCTCAGAACCCTCAGCACAGCCGAGTTCCTGAACCCTCAAACCCCTCCTCTCATCCACAGTGATGCTAACACAAACAAAAAAGCACTGGGAGTGTTTTTAAAGCCCAGTATTCCTGGCTGGGAATGAATTCCTGCCGCTGTCACCTCATCCATTATCCTCTCCAGGAAGGAGTAGGTGCTGCAGCTTTCTGCTGTGAAGGTCCCCCCGTCTGTTCATCTCCTTAGCCACTGTCACTCATCCCCTTCATTTCTGAACCTTATCATTCTGCATTCCAGGTGTTGGATTTGATCCATCCATCATCTGTCAGGAACTTGTCAGAGACCCTGGACACTTCCAGATGCATTTTCTGTGCAGGTCCTGCCAGAGGAGTGGAATATTAAGCAGGGAAGGTTGGGCAAATCACACACTTGCTCTGTTTTTGCTGTACTTCATCTTCAGATTAGCCTTTTTCAGCGCTTTTCCCCCAAAAGGGAAGCTGAGAATTTGTACTGGATAATTTTGGATTCGTGAGGAGTTTGTGGGTTTGTTCCTATGGATTGACAACAACTCCTGTCTCACACTTTAAAAAAAACTCATCAGGGAGAACTCTGCCCCCCATTATCCAAATAAAAAGAGGGAAAAACTTCACCCCCTTTACTTCCACAGTTGAACTTGATGATCAATCCCTGAGAGAGGTTTCCATGGTGCACAGTTTCCTTTTTCCAAGGAAAACTATTTTCCTTTGTGTGTTTGCTGCTGTTGTGTTTAATGGTCACTGTTCTGCAGGTTTAACAGTCACTCCCCACACCTTGGAGCTTGTGAATAAATTTGCATATTTTAAATCAACATTAGCAGGGAAAAATACGTTATTTGTCTAGGGCTGCTTATGATTTATTTTTTTTTTAATGCTTAAATGCAGGTTATGCTGCAGGATCTGGTCTATCCTAGCAGTCAGCTGTGCTCTTTGATAACTCAGGTATTGATTCCTTACATCACCTGCTCCTTACACACTGATTATATTTCATTTCTGTTGCTTTTTCTTTTTAGAAGTACAAAATGAGAACCTGGTAGCAGTTTCTGGCTTTATTCATTCTCCTTTTCCCTGGTGGAGCCTCGTGGATTATATTCCTTGTCTGTTTGAGAGCACTTTTCCTCTGCCTTTCTTCTTGAACAGGAAGATTCTGACTTGGAAACACTGAACTTTTAATAGAGATTATGTTAATAATTTAATAATATGGGGCCATACTTGGAGCTGAGCTTTGTCCAGAGGATGCTCCATCCCTGGAACTGCCCAAGGCCAGGCTCGGAGCCCTGGGATAGTGGGAGATGTTCCAAGGTGGAATGAGACAACCTTAAAGGTCCCTTCCAACCCACACCATCCCATAATTCCATGATCCTTAACCAGCCAGGATGCAGCTGAATTTCCAGCATCACTTTCTGCATCTTTCCCTTTCCCTTGGCCCCACGACTGGGACATTCCTGCACTGCCAGGGAGCCCTGGGGCCACATTCCTGCACTGCCAGGACCCCTCCCTGGCTCATGACTGGGCATGGACCTGCCAGGATCCAGCTCCTCCCAGTTTGGCATCTCATTATTCCTCCATTCCCTCAGGAGGGAGAATATCAGGGTGCCATCCCGAGATCCTGTTCCTCCCCTGTGACCTCTCCAGGTCATTTTTGGTCAGTGGTGGGACGCTGGAGCCCAGGGATCTGCCCCTTCCTGCTCTCCCACTCCTGCTGCCTGGAATGCTGCCAGTTATTGCTTCTTGCATTGTTGCATTTCAGCCCTGTGCTGAAATCCTCCTCTTCCATCTAAAGTAATTAATTAGTCCAATTTCCATTTTTAAATTTAACTCGAGCTCGGGAAAAAAAATTTGCCAGCCCTGCCAAAGTGCTGACATGTGTTTTACCAGAGATTTGTTAGGGAAGTCTTTAAAAATAATTCCCAGATAAAAGTCAAGTGCAGCGAACGACATGCTCGAAAAAATCTGAAGTGGCTCTGAGTATTTAGTTTGTGTTGATGAATAATGGAAAACGTGTTCTGGAGGGAAACAGGATGCAAGATTTTTATTGTTATTATTATTATTAATTTTCCTTAAACCTCTTGGGTTTGGCCTTGCTGCTGGAGATGCTTAACATCTCTCAAAGCTGTGAGGTCTGGAGGTGAGATTTTGTAAAATATCATTAAACACCACTTGCTGTGGCTAAATGAGGAAAAAGTGTGAAAAATCAGGAAGGAAATGATGTTCCAAACCTCTGTGCTTAATCTCCAGGTGGTTCCATCCAGAGTCTGCCCTCGTTAGAGCTGTCCCTTTGAATGACTGTCACCGTGCCCTGACAACACTTAAACCATTACCTCGTTAAATATTGCCTGCTTAAAACACATCTCGGGGTGATTTGACAAATGGCTTTCTTCAGTTTAATGCGGAAGAGGAGCTAAATGAGTTAGTAAATGTTAATGTGGCCATGTTCTTCCCAGATAACCAGTTGCCCTTGGGACAGTATCAATAAGTGGCATTTATGTGATATTATGAATGTGTTAATTATGCGTAGACAAAATAACGAGTAAGCAAAGGTCAAGGACAAGCGCAGTTCCCCCAGAAACACGCATCAAAGAGCTTCTAATATTTAAGTCATTACCATTATTGAATATTCAGTGTCATTTAAATTATGTGCATCTTTTTCATTGCTTATTTTTCAGGCCGCAAACTGAGCAACTTCAAGGGCTGTGCAAATGTTTTGTGCCAAAACTCAGCACAACTCCAGCAGTAGCTGGGCTGGTTTTCTCCATACCCTGGTGAGCTGCCAGGTGGAATTTGGGATTGATTTCCTCTTGGAGATGTAACCTTGTGATGCTTTTTGCTGGAAATTCGAAATGAAGGAAATGGAAACGTGGCCGTGCTGGCTGTTAAACTGCTGAACCTTGAAACTCGATGCAAATCAAAACAAAATGCTCTGGAGACCATAAATACCCAACTTTGCCCCAGTTCACTGCTCTGCTCCTTATCAATGTGCTCTGAAAAAGAGCAGGCTGGAGAGTTCAGCCTTTGCTTTTTACTCCCAGCAATGAGCATAAAGCCTTTTTTTGGCAAGGAATCTTCTGAAATCCAGCGGGTTTTGTGACGTGAGGCAAGACAGAACTCAGCTGATCAATACGGCCATTAATTAGAATTAAAGGCTCAGCCATGATTTTTACTTTTACATATTGACATCTGGCAAAACAGTTAAAAAAGTCAATAGGGGTCTAAAAGTTACTCTCAGGTTACTCAGTGAGGAACAGCAGTGAAACCTCCTCCATCTCCCAGGAATTCCTCTCGCAGGTGTCTGGAAAAACCTCCCAAACAAGATGCTGTTCATGTATGAAATATTCATGTTATGACATCAAACCATGCTGCATATTATTTCGGTACAGTAGGGCAAAATTAGATTCACATTTTATTTTGCTTATAAATGCCTGTCAGAGTTGCTAAATCAGTTTGTCTTTGCTGTCTTGAAATGGTGTCAGTTTGAATTTCCTTCACGCTGCATATTGTTTTGGGCAGAGGCACATTCCTTATCCATCCGAGATGGAGCGCCTTGTGCTCTTGGAATAAAGCTGGAAAAGCCCAATAATTAAGATTATTTTAGAAAACCCTCTCTGGAGTGGCAGCTTGGCCTTTTTTAAGGTGATAGAGGAGCTACCAAATGCTGATGCATTGTGATATTTGATTTTCCCCTGTGCAAGTATCACTTTCTGGGTTATTTAATGGTTGTAGGGTATATAAAAGGGCATCCTGGACTCTTGTGCTGGTGGAAGTAGAGAAGACATTTGAGCAGCAGATTCTGAGTTGCTCAGTGCAGCTGAGGAAGAATCAGATGATGGAGTGCTTGTAACTGCCCTGGTCCAGGGGGGACCTGCATCCTTCAGGCTGGGCCAGTGGGGCCAAGGAGGAATTAGGGCAGGAAGGAGGAATTAGGGGTTTGTCTGAGCTGTCTTAAGGCACAAACCCCAGTGAGCAGCCCTCAGCTGGGACCTCATCCTTTAACTTGGGAGGCAGGGGAATTCATTCACTCTCAGCTTTTTTTGGGCTGTGATATCTCATTCATGCATAAATAATCTCATCTTAGTTATCGTGGTGCTAAAAAAATTTTTAAAAAGCTGTGGTCCCCAGTCTGCCAGATATTTGCTTTAGAAATATCCCATCAGAGGAGCTGTGCATGCTTGAGAACATCCATTATTTCCTCCCATTTCCCCCGGGTTCCTGTCTCCAGCCTGTGCCTGCGGCTCCATCCCTGCAGGCATCGCTCCCAGCTCTCCAGCCCCAGGGTCTGCCATGCAGACAGCACACATCTCCTCACCAGCCACTTGGGTGGATGTTTACACATTATTTTTATTATTTAAAGCCAGCTTTTGAAACTTTACCCTTCCCCCTTTTCCACTCTACCCTAAGTGTGCTGCTGAAGGCTTTCATGGAAAAGCACCACTGCCGTGTGATTTTTTTATTTTCCTGGATTTCCTTTGGTGTTTTAGCATAACTCTTTTGAGTTAATGCCAGCAGATTCTGTGAAGTAGGGGTAAATAGTTAAAGGTGTATAGTTTGTGTAAAGTAGGAGTGCACGCTTTGCTGATGTTGCTGTTTTCATGCATTGAATAATGTCAGTGTATAACCCATCATATAACAGTATCATTAATTTCATGGAACACCATCCAAACAAATGTAGCAACTGGGGTAGAAATCCTTGGGGTTACCCTCAGCAGAGGCTGGGGGATGTCCTGCAGGTCCAGCAAGGGGCAGAGGCTGGATGGGCACAGCCCAGCACGGCTCCTCAGCGGGAGCTGGTGAGGAGCAGCAAATCCTGCACCCCCGGCCTCCAGCTCAGCTCTCATCCTCTGTCCCCTCCCCTGGAGATCCCTGAAGTGCCCCTGTGCCTCCTTGATGTGCTCCCAGTTGTTTTCAAGGACCTGCTTTCAAGCTAAAATCCCCTCTGCAAAGCTCCCCCCAGCCCTGGCCAAACCCCCGCGGCTCCTCTTGAAAAGCGCGGCCCTCGTGATGAGCTCCTGCATTTTCCATTAGGACAAACCTTCCAAAAAGGCTTCTTTTTCCCAAATGATTTCTTGATAGTTGGCAATCTCCTGAATCGTTTCTGACACAGAAATGGTTCTTGGAGGTGTTTTGCTCTGTAGCAGCAGCCCTGGAGCAGGTTTGTCACCATTTCCAGCCTGAGGGCTGGTGTTGGATTTCTTGCTCAGGTCACCTCATTTTTTGTGTGCCTCTGTATTTTCCTGCCTGCCTTTGTGGGTTTTTTTTTTTTGGTCTATTCCTTTGGGGTCCGAGAGTCTTTGAGCTTGAACAATGTGACTGATCTGAGCTGTGTTTTCATCCAATGATAAATAGTTAATTTTGGAGGTTTAAGTTGATAGCAAAGCCACCTTGGAGTGCCAAGCTGAGAGACTTTGGTTTCCTTCTCTGATCAGATAAGGGGCAGATATTTCCTGTAAATCCTCCCCCAGTGTTCCAGTCCTACCATTAGAGCATTAAGTCAGATACATGACACCCAATTTCACAGTAATTCCTGAGGAAAAAAGCACATTATATTTTTTTAATGGGCTTCCCAGGACTCACTTTGTTTCTTCCTGATGAATATGAATTCCAGCGAGTTCATCCAAATCCTGACCTTCAGATACACAGTGGTCTGGGGGGGTTCTGAAGCAAGAATATGGTCTTTAAAATTATGTCAATGCTGTCTTCTGTTCCCATGAAATCCCCATGGAGTGCAGGAATAAAACTGCTTTAAGTGCTCCAAAATGCATCCGCGTGTTTCTTCCAAACCGCTTACATCTCGTAGAAATATTTTTTTTGTGTCAACATGACCCGTGCCAACCTTTTCCTCTCCAAATGGCTTTGTTTGGATTGTGTGCTGCCTGTAGGATCACCGCTTCTCTTCATCTCCTTTTCTTCTGATTGCCAAGTAACACCAGGCAGATCCCAGAAACTTCTCCTAATGTGCTGTACCCGGCCTTCCCGAGCAACCTGGCTGAATAAATATCCATTGAATGACTGGAGAATGCATTCAGATTCTTTGTATTTTGATTTATGTTCTATCTTCCTACCTGTGCATCTCCCAGAGTAATTGCCAGTTTTTGCCTCCTACAGAGAGATATAATAGAGCTGAAGAATAAGTAAAATGTGCTCTGTTTCTCTCTCTCTCTCTCCCTTTTGTAAGGGAGCCTTTATATTCTCACGCTCATAATTTGCAAACTGAAAATCAGCGCCTCGTTCCCAGCTGGCCTTGCTGGAAGGAGCTGTTTCGATACCTCCTGTGTCCCCTGTCCCTGTGCCACTGCCTCCTGTGTCTCCTGTCCCTGTGCCACTGCCAGCCCGGGGACACCTGGACACACAGGGGAGTCCCTGTGTGACTTCAGAGTGTCCCAAATGAACAGGAGCTGGCAGCCAGTGTGTCCCCTGTCCCAGAGCTCCTGTACCCTGTCCCAGAGCTCCTCTCCCCTGTCCCAGAGCTCCTCTCTCCTGTCCCAGTGGTGGTATCCTCATCTCGGTCCTCCTGTCCCTGTCCCAGAGCCCCTGTCCCCTGTTCCCGAGCCCCTGTCCCTGTCCCAGAGCTCCTCTCTCCTGTCCCAGTGGTGGTATCCTCATCTCGGTCCTCCTGTCCCTGTCCCAGAGCTCCTGTCCCCTGTCCCAGTGGTGGTATCCTCATCTCGGTCCTCCTGTCCCTGTCCCAGAGTTCCTGTCCCCTATCCCAGAGCTACTGTCCCCTGTCCCAGAGCTGTCCCTGTCCCAGAGCTGTCCCTGTCCCAGAGTTCCTGTCCCCTATCCTAGAGCTCCTGTCCCTGTCCCAGAGCTCCTGTCCCAGAGTTCCTATCCCTTGTCCCAGAGCTGTCCCTGTCCCAGAGCTCCTGTCCCAGAGTTCCTGTCCCCTATCCCAGAGCTCCTGTCCCCTATCCCAGAGCTGTCCCTGTCCCAGAGCTGCTGTTGCTATGCTGTGCCAGCTGCCACTGTCACTGCCAGCACTGAGCTCTCCCCGATCACTGCTCCGTGTCCCCGGGGTGGGTGGCAGGGTCCCCTCTGTCATGGGGTGCTGGCTGCTGTGTGGAACACCTCAGTGTGTTGCTGGAGGGCTGTGAGAGATCTGAGAGCCTCCTGAAGTGCTGCTGTCACTGCTCTGCAGGGACCTTTCCTTAATCCTGACAGCAGTAAGGTCACCTGGGTGCAGCGGGAGCTTTCCATCAATTAGTGCAGTCATGCTTCTAACGAGCCATGGCTAATCACACGTGTTTAACCCCCAGGTGACACAGCCCAGCCAGCTGTGTGACCTGCAGGCCCCACACACCATCGTGCTGGATTTTGTAAGCAAAAGATGTAATATGAATGGAGATTTGCAGCTGAGGGCCCTGTGTCCTGCACTCAGGTTCCTCACTGGGTTTAACAAACTGCACAAGGACAGCTGGTACGGAATGGTTTGGGTTGGAAGGGACCTTAAAGCCCACCCAGTGTCACCCCTGCCATGGCCAGGGACATCTCCCAGTGTCCCAGGCTGCTCCAAGCCCTGTCCAGCCTGGCCCTCATCTTCCAACTGATCCCTTTAAAGGAATAAGGGATTTGTCTTTCCAAACAAGCTCGGGTAAATAAAACTGAGAGATAAAAGAAACAATGGGAGTGATTTCACTGATTGATGAATGGGAAAAAAGGTATATAATTTGGCTTTACAAACAAAATGTAGGTTTGCTGAGAAATGAAATTGGATATTGAAAGAGGAAAGAAACAATGAGGAAAATTCAAAAATTCCGTAAGAATTAAAATGAAAAGGCAGGGTTATACATTAGAGGGGAGTCTCGGGGAAGTCTGCATCTCTCAAGTCCCTCAGCCAGTGAGGAAATAGAGAGGGAAATGGGGCTGGAAATTGGGATAAAAAGGAGGCTGTGTCCTCCAAAAATGGGAGAGACCCCAGGGAATGCCCCATGGCCTCTGCCTTTATTGGAATAAAGCAAAAGGAATCCTCTGCCTCCTTTTGGCCATAAACCTCTGGTGTTTGTGGATTAATTTTCCTGATGCCCTCAAGGAAATGAAACCTTTCCTTGTGATCCTTCCCACGTGGAGCAAAACCCCAGCTCCAGGTGAGCTGATGTGCTGCTCACTGTGGGGGCTCCCCAGCTCCCCCCTCCCCGTGGTCATGAACGTGGGGACTCTGTCACTCCCTGCAGATGGCTGTGACCCCCCTCTCTCTGCTGGGTTAGGTCGGGGTTAGTTAAGACTTTGAATTTAATCTCAGTTCAGTTCTCTGCAGCATCAAGATCCAGCCTGACCTGTGCACCTTGGAGGACCCTTCCAGCTCAGGATATTCTGTGAAGATCCCCCAGGCTTTGGCTGGGAGGAGTGTGGTGGCAAAGCTGTGACACAGCAGAAGAACATTCCTATGCCAGAAAAGATTTTTAAAGCTATTGGAGCATTTGTTTTGGATTTATAAATTACTGACAAAAAAAAAAAAAAAAAAAAGAGTAACACGGTTATAAGTTTGAACTAACAACTTTTCTCCTGCTAAAAGAGCAAGTTATGTGAGCCCACAATAATCCCGCACCACTGTGGCTCCCAGCAGGGAAAAAATACTCATAAAATTAGCATTCTGTTTGAAATTCACTCTCTGGACACCCTGAAATTCCTACAGATCTCATGTAGGGATGTGTTCAGTGCTGCTTAAGAGAGGGGTTCCTCCAGATTGCCCAGCCTTTGGGCACTTTCCATTGGATCTGTTCGGGTCTCAAATCTGTGAAGCGTTTGTGTGTCATTGTGGGGTGTAAAAACCTCAGAAACAATTAACACCTCAGTTTCTAATAACCCTTCTAGCACCATTTTTACCTTTATCGAGGAAATCATAAAAAATTAGCCATTTAGGCTACCAAACTGGCCTCTTTTTACACAGTGCAGTCGTAGTTTTAATCAGTATATGCCTTAACAACCCTAGGAGGAATTCATTATTTCTGTAGCCACAGCATGGTGTCCTTTCTCCTTCCACTTAGACTACATTTCTTGCCATTTGCAGGATAAAGTTTGAAAAGTTTAATTATAGAACGAAAAAGAAAGAGTCATGAAGCAGAAAGCAAAAGGAAAAAAAAAAGAAATTTCATGTCTTGCAGATTCATGTTATAAATGTTTGAGGTTGGCCACGATGTTCTGAAGGATTTTGTGAAAGGACAGGTTGCTGCTCTCTTCCTGCATTGTACTGCCACATAACTGCCTAATTTGGCATTAATTAAGTGTTAAATCATCTGCAGGAGTTTTGGCTTTTAGGTCAGGTGTATTTAAGCCGAACCGTCCCTTCATCAGTGGCGACAGCAGGGTTAAAACCAAGCCTTGAGTCAGGACTGATGACCACAAAGCCGAGCCTGGGAGCTGCTCCACATCATCCCAACCCAGCCCGAGAGCCCAGAACGAGCGATAAAACCCATCCTCAAAGCGAGAAGAAATAAACATCATTACAAGGTCAGCGCTGCCAAAACGCTGCCCGCGCTGCGTTATCAGAAAGCGATGAGAAACACCTTCAGCCTCAGAGAGTCGATAGGAAATCAGCAAATCGCCACCGCAGCCATCCCTTTATTCCAGCAGCAAGCAGGGATGAGGTCTGGGACAACACAAACCCCCCCAGGCACCCACAGCCTTTAGGGGAAGGACAAACACATCCCGGCAATCAGCCAAGCCACCCGCTGCTGATATTTTATGAGTTGATGGCAGATTTGCCTTCTGCCTGTTGGCCAAATAATGGGGGAAAAAAATAAAAAAAAAAGAAAATCCCGGGATTTGGAAGGCGTAAAATCGCAGCCAGTTTGTGTTTCCAGCCAGTGCCAGTGAATGGAGGGAGCTGAGAGGAGAGGGGATGGGGAATGCCAGGGGAGATAAAGGCGCGGAAATTCCGCTCCCCGGGGCGCATCACAACCGAGTGTCCTATCGCCAGCAGCGGGGAGCGCGTTCCAGGGCTGGGATTACGGGATAATTCTGTCGGGAATATCAGCAAAGGAGGCGTGTGATGCCTCCTGTCACCTCCTGCCCGCCCCTGTCGCCCAGCGCCACCTGTAACATTTCATCCCCCCGGCGTTGGAGGGAAAACTCGGGGATTAAATCTCAGCTAACACAGCACCCCGAGTGTAATCGCTCTAATTTGCAATTGTAAACCTCCCGTTATCAATTAATTTACATTGTACAAAGAACTATCTGATTAACTTTGTGCGGCGCTGTATTTACGCCGCGATGTGATTGTGAGTAATTAGCGCGTAATTGCGGAGGGTTATTTATAGCCAAGAAAGGGGTGCGTTTATGTGTAGTTAAAATAATTGCAGTCTTCCGAGAGCAAATCTTTTGACTTTTCCTCCTTTTGGACGTGTTTGCCCGGCCAAAATTGTTGTCTGAGCAAAGCCGGGGCTGCTTGGGATGGGTTTGGTTAAATTTCCTTTTCCATTCCAAAACATTTCCTCTGCCTTCTAATCCTACCCTGCCCGTCCTGAAAAAGGGGATTTGTCGCAGGGCTGGGTGTGTGGAGGATAAATCCCGGTGAGCCGGTGACCTCCGTGCCTGGCATGGGTGAACGCTCCCCGTGTAGCAGCTCTAGCACAAAATAAAATATTTCCCGGTGACAGTAATTCCTGCTCGGGGTGTGCTTTATGAACGCCATCAAGGGCAATGGGGGCTTTCATGTCCAGCGCTAGTGATGATGATTTTATTCCCCTTGCTGCCATCCTCAGCCCCTCCATCACCCCTCTAAGGCTCCACTTTACAGCCACAGCCTCTCCTCATCTCCTCAGCCTCCACAACTTGGCCTTCCAAAAAAAACCCACAAAACAACCCGGTGTTTTCTGAGCATCGGCATTGCAGAGGAGCTCCGATTTCCAGCTGAGGGGTTCTGTCCTTGCTGGGAAAGGCTGCCATGTGTCTGCTGGGATGGAGATGATGCCTCAGGATTTCAGCTTTTCTATTTCTCATCTATTTGTAATCCTGTAGTTCTTTAGTGTGTAACTCCAAACTCCACACTCAGTGTGAGCTGCTGCTTCCCAATTTTGGGCAGACACAACAATTCCTCTCCAGGCCTGGCAATCAAGGACACCTCACTGCCTCAGGCCCAGAGATGGAAACAAAAGTGACTTGGGGGAGCAAACTTGGGGTGAATGACTTCATTCCCTGAAGCTGGAATTGGGAGATGAACCCCCAATATGTAAATGGACCAAACTTAAAGAAGTATGAAAAAACATGACCTGGAAGCCCTTCAATAAATAGAACTTCTTTTTATTCCCTTAATTCTGTCTGGCCTCTGTTTTTAGGTAGCCCCCGAAAAAGGCATCAGAGAAGGGAGATGCCCCATGCTGCTGCTTGCTCAAGGCTTCATTGACATTTGAGGTTCCCTAATCTGTGGATCTTGGAGAATATTTGGGATTCTGAGTAGCACCACAGATGCTGGGTTACAAATCTGAACCAGCCCAAGCATATTGGCTGGTTTACAATCTCTAGCAGTAGCCACAATTCTTTACATGTTCTCACAAGCCCACAGTTTTCATTAAACACAAAAATTGTGTACAATTCATAATTATTTGCTAGAGCAGGTACATAGTGAGAGGAATGAGGGATTTGTCTTTCCAAATGAGCTGTGGGGCTACTGGTGGATAAAACCAGCACTGAGAGAGAAAGGGAACAATGGGAAGGATTCCACTGATTGAAGAATGGTAAAAAGGTGTTTGCCTTNCTCTGCCTTTATTGGAATAAAGTAAAAGTTCTCCTCTGCCTCCTCTTTGGACATAAACCTGTGGGGTTTGTGGATGAACTTTCCTAAAAATAGTGACAAAAACACATAATAGCAGAAGCCCGTGGATTCACAGCAAAGAGATTAAAAAAAAAATAGTGAAATCATTCTATTTTCCTTTGTCTCATGTCCATGCTTTGCTTCAAGCTCAGTATTCTTGTTTACACAGATCCCACGGCTTGTTTCCATAATGACACAAATCTGTGTAACACCTCACGTGGATGAGGAGGGGCTTTGCCTTCAGCCCGGACCCCCGAGTTTGAGAGGATTTTCTGTCTGATCCAACAGCAGCACCTTTTCACTGCTCATTGCTGCTTCTGCCTTCCGCAGAGGAGCCCCCAGGCAGCAAAGTGATGCTGTGGGATCATCTCCCGTGGAGATGGGGGAACAGCTCCGGGAGGTGCCTGTCCTGTCCCGTCCCACCAGTGGCAATCAAGTCCACCTTGGCACTCATTTTCCTGCTCGAGGAGCGTTTCCCGTCCCCAGGTGCTGTGGCAGGAGCGCTGAGTGCTGCTGGGCGGGGCTGGCACCCACCTGGAGGAGGTGGGGCTGCAGGAGCTCCTTAGAGGAGGTGCAGCTGGGGAGCCCCAAACTCTGCTGGAGCAGGGCAGGAAGGGCTCTCGGGATCTGTCCCAGCCTTGGTGAGTCTGGGGGAGCTCTCAGGAGCTGCTGGGGGGTCTTTAGGGGGTTGAGGAAGGTGGTGGAGTGAGGATTTTGCTTGAAGGGAGCAGCTTTCTGAGGATTGGGGCTGGGTAATTGTTGTGGTCGGGCTGTGTTTATTTGAGCCTCAGGTGAGCTTTGTTTTACAGAATATTATTTTCCCTACCCTGATACCTCCTGTGCTTTACCTCCCTTAGTAAATCTGACTTTATTATGTAGATAATACTTTGGTTTCCTGAAAATGTGGCTCCTGTGGAACATCTTTGGGTGCTGTTGCCCCCAGAAAGGTGTCTCTAATATCTCCTGGCTTTCTCGTGGTTGGAAATAATAAGGATTATTTTGTGTTGAGAACCATTTTGGTTCTGGGTTCTAAGCAGGAAGTGGTTTTGGATTTATTTGCATCTTTGGCTGCAAACCATGAGCAGCCCATAGTGGTGAGCTGAGTTTTAAACATGGTCAGAACTTTGGAGGATATTTTTGTTAACTCCTGATCCAACTATACAAAAGCACAATGAGATTTTCCATTGCTGGGCTGTAGGAGCTGTACATAAAGAAAATTTACTCTGTGCCATGCAGCTTTACAGTGTTTTTCACTGGAGCTTTTCTTTGTGTGTTGTTCCTGCATCTCCCTTCCTTGGCATTTACTTGTTAATTCCTTCCATTCTATTCCATTTATGTATTTATATTTCTATTTTTTATTTTATTCTTTACATTTCTATTTCCATGCGCTGTATTGTGCCTATAATAAGAGAAAGGAGCAGTTTATCTTTCTTAAACAGCAACTTCTTTCAGACATTTGGGCTGAAAGAAGTTTACAGTCAGAGTTTCCCTGTGATTTAATCCATAGCTCAGAGCTCTGGGGATGATCAGCCAGGAAGTTTTTCCCAAAAGAAACTCCCTCACACTCCTACTGGGAGATGGCCCAACCCAAATTGTGAGCTGCTCTGCCTCTGAGGATTGAGCAACATCCATAACGTGGTGCAGAAGTGACCAAATTCGAGTGATCAGTGCTTTTGCACAAATGAGTAAATAGTCTGCGGGGGAAAATTTGGGGTTTGTTCATCAAAAAAGGCACAAAATGGTCCCAAATCGAGGTGAGCCTCAGGCTGGTGGCTCTGATTCTGAGTTTTGATTCAGTGTGTGGCTGAATCCCTGAGCAGCCTCATCCCAGGGAATGCTGGCTCAGGCTGAGGTTTCTGTGTATTAGGGAGTTTATGACCTGTATAAAAATGTCAAGTCAAACAGCTGCCTGCTAAATAATTCAGCATATTGATAGAATGATGACTTTGAAGATGGAGATGTTGGATTTAACTCTTTCCAGAGGGGCAGTGGCTCTGCTGCTCTTGGCTCCAGCTGGGTCCTGGCAGGATCCCTGGTGTCCTCTGCACCTTTGAGCAGGAGATTCAAGCAGCTCTCGCTAAAAACGAGAGATTAAACAGATTTGGCACTGATGGGAATTTTAAATTAAATGCCTTTTTTTAGCAAAACTGGTTAACACACCCCAAAATCCCAGAGAAAAAGTGGGTTTACTTGCTGAATCTTCAAACTTTTTAGTTTTGGAAAGGAAAAACCAAAGCCAACTTATCTTTTCAGGAAAAGCAAAAGCACTTTTAAAAATCAAAACTTTTATCAATCTTCATTCTCTTCAGGACATTTGTAGAAATATATTGAGCTGCCCTGTTATTTTTCTCTTGACTTTCTAGCCAATTTTGTTACAGTAATGGAGACTTCAGACCTAAAGCCAGCCTGATTTATTTCAATGTAACAAAACTGTTTGATGACTTTCTGCTTTACCTCTAAACTTCACCTGACCCTAGGCTTTAGTTAAATGTTATTTAAAAAACACACAAAGAGGAAAAAAAAAAAAAACCTTCAATTTTTGAAAGTTTCCAGTGTTTGTCTTGATAGAGCTGAATGTCTCAGCTTGTTTTGTATAGGCTATTTATAAAGATACACATAACATATTTATACTTGTGAAATGTAAAAAATAGATTTATGCCATCTCACAAAGCCCTCATTGCTTTAAGAAACAACATATTTGCTTAAATGCATTCTTGAATAAGGTTATACTTATTGTAGATCCTTTGAACAGCAAAATTACTATTTCTTAGTAAGAAATAAATTGCAACTCTGTGCTGGAACAGAAGTAGTTTTGAAATTTGATAGTTTTAATGTGGAATTTATATTTTTTTAAATTTTGTTTCCTTTATTTTAAGATCCTTGATGTTTTGCCAGTATTGACAGCTCTGTAAGGGGATTTCTTGGATCCCCTGAAAATCAGGATGGGACTCAGTGACAGGGGGTTGGAATGAGCTGATCCTGGTCCCTTCCAGCCCAGTCCATTGGGTGTTCCTGTGGTCAGGTTCCTCCTGGAGGAATTTTCTGCCCACACAATGTGCTTGCCTCAGCCTCTTCCCCTCATTTTTGGCCTCTCAGCTGCCAAGTTCCCATTCTGACCTCCACGAGCAGGTTTTTGGCAGCTCTGGAGGGGATTTTTGTGATCCTCAAACAAGTCTGTGTGTGATTCCCAGCCCTCCTCCTTCCCTGTGATCTCAGGGAAGCTTCAGAGAGCATCACCCCAGCAAAAGGAAGCTGCTGAGAGCCTTGGAAAAGTCTGGCACCCTCATTGTGTTCTTGCTGCTGAAATTGGTTGAGTTTCAGCATTGGGTGCCAAAGGATCAAGGCAGGAGTGCCAGGCACTGGAAACAGAAAAGAGCTGAGCAGCTGAAAATCAAAAAATCCTGGGCTTTTGAAATGGTTTTAAAATGGTGTTGGTACTGAAACAGTCTGAGAACTTGGAATTGTAGAAATCCTGAGGTAGAAGGGACTGTAGGGATCATCCAGCCCAGCTCCTGGCCCTGAACAGCCCCAGGAATGTCCCAGCCTGATGCACCTGCAGCAGCCTTAGCCCCATGGAAACACCTGGGCTCCCTCAGAACCCAAATGATCTCTGTCCCCATGGCCAGCCCCAGGGGGAAATTGTTGATCTGATCTCTCTGCAGCTGTGGAACACAATGAAAGGGAAAAAAAGAGCAATTTATACATATATAAAACAATAAAAAGGAAGGGATTTTGGCAAATCCTACGCTTGTCATGTTTCCCTTTCTTTTTCTCTAATTTTCCCTGAAAATAATCCTGCTTATTCCTGATGCTGCTGCAATAATTGAACTCCTGGAGGGAGAGGAGGCAGGGAAAAGAGCTCCCCATAGAAATTCCTACTTGAGACCTGTTCTGTTTTGGCAGATGTCAGGGCTGGGGACACTGTTGGTCTGGGGAGGGCTCACACTGGTGCCTTGCTGTGCCTCTGAATGTGGACAGATTACATTAAACCTCTCCTTCTTTGATTTTTTTTTCCTTCTCCTGCTCATAACCTACTGCCTCTGAGGGAATAAATACAGAAAATACTCCCTGGGTCTTTTGAGTGTTGGTCCAGGAGTGGGAATTGATAGAGGTGACTTCCTGCAGGACAAAAAATACTCGTGGTATTCCAATGTTTCTGTGGAAACTCAGGAAGGCAGTGTTAGTTAAATCAGGAGAAATGTGAAAGGAGCCATTTGCTGCTGTCCATGGAGGTCTTCTGATTTTACATTTTTAGAGTGTGCTGGTTGTGGGTGATAAATACATGTGGCCCCCACTAAAATATCTTTGGTTTAGTGAGTGTTTTGAAAGTCTTTTAGAGTCGTCGTTGAGGATTTGTCTGTTTCTTGTGAAATTGTGTGATTTGTGCATTAAATAGATGATGCTGAAGTAAATAAATTGGTTTTTTTTGGCCTTGATGTGCTGCTTACACTTGTCACACACGGGGGACAGTCCCATCTCCCACCTTTATGGGTTATTTCAGATGGGCTGGTGGAAATAACAGGGTGAAAAAAAACAAACTTCCTTTCTGTGTTTATTCCTCCTTGTAGGGCTTGAACTCACCTTTAGCTGCTGTCTGGTGCAACTAAATTATGAGATTTTGGGATGTATCAATAACATCATTTTTAAGCCATAATTCAGATGGAACTTCCCTTAAAAAAAGTTTCATTTTATTGCAGTTTTTCAAGGTTTTGGGGTATTTTATGAATCCTCTGGAAGAAGGGTTTGACTGAGACATAATTTGCTAGCATGGATTGCTGATTAGTGATGGAATTGCTGTGCCCAAGGAATCCTGGATGCTTTTTGCAGAGAAGGGAGGTTTATTGTACCCCAGTCACTACTTTTTTTTGGGAAGGTTTTTGGGAGGCTTTTGCTGATGCCATGTCGATTTTATTACCCTTACTTGCTTTCCTTTGTGCTCACTGCTTAGAGCAGCTGAATAAGGTAAAAATATTGATCTTTTTGGTAGTTCATGTATGATTTTCCTGCTCTCAAAATCCTGGATTTTATCACCTTTTCATCTGGCTCTTAATGCCAAGGAGGCTTTTTTTTGCCAGGTTTCCTTAGTGGCATCCAAGACTTGCTAAATAATTAACCTTAAAATTGGTAATGCAACAGTCCTGTGTGTAGTTAAATTCGGAATTTTTAAAAAGAAGAGTTTTTTCTCAAGTGGGAGTAGAGGTTTTCTCGGATATCCACTGCCTGTCTGGGGGACATTCCCTCTCCTGGCTTTATCCAGGGCTCTTGGTGAGACCCCAGGAGCAGAGTTCATGTGGCCCTGCTGGTTTGCAGAGCATCAATAAATAGGAATACAGCAGTGAAAATTTCAGAAACTTCAGCTCCACCTAAAAATAAAATAAAACTTAAGAAGAAAAGTGCTACTTGTGTTGAGACACTGTTGGGGTGAGCAGGCTCACCTGGACCCTGCCTCCCACCCCAAACACCCTCCAGGTTATGCTGGGAACCTGCAAATCTTTGGGACTTTCTCTCCAGCCTTTCAAGCTTTGATTTGTATTTTTTGGTGTTGTCATTGTCACATCTCCTCTCACCCAACTCTGATCCACGCTGGTGGAACAGAGAAATATCAATTTACGTCTCTTACTCCTCCCGTTGCTTTTTTCCACGTGAAAGAATGGGGGTGAGCACCTGGAATTGTCATTTTTTTGTGGCTGATGTGGCCACCTGAAACTTCAAACCCCTCTGCAGCCTCCCCCTGCCTCTGCTCTGCCTGACCTACTTGTGCAACTCCTCAGCAAATCTTCAAAGAAACCAACTTGGGAGGCAGTAGACCTTGTTTTTTTTTGGAGAACATGGTGCTGAGGGAGGATGTGGGCGATCTGAAATGTCTTCGGGTTTGCAAGGACAAGGAACAAATTAAGGAAAGCAAAACAAACAATTTAATGGTGATGGAGCTGTAGCTCCAGCGAGGAGAGGCTGTGGGCGTGCATCCATTTTATCTCGCTGCACAAGATGATTCCTCACCACAGAAGGTCATAAAAATCTCACTGCTGAGTGCTGGGAGACAATTTTGCTAAAAGTTGGAACTGTTTTATTAGCAGTAAATATCTGAGGCCTTCGTTTACAGCAATCAGGGGACTGTGAGTACATACCTTAGCCTGGCAAATAAGCACCGAGTTGTCACCTCAGAGAAAAACCCAATGGTAAAACCTGGGAAATGAACTCATTTCAGTTCAGTCAGGGCTGCTAATTATTATGTGTTGTGTAGACATTAATTACTCAGAGCCTGATTTGTTTTTTTTTTTTTTATCAGTGACCTTTCCTGTTTGGTGCTTTTTAATTGGTTGCAGGTGATTAGAGAGATTTCTGATCAGTTTGAATTTTTGCTTCTGGCACTGCAATCCCAGTAAGAAAACTGTCTGAGCCCTGGACACAGAATTTCAGCCTTTCTGTGCTGACAGGGACTGATCCTCAAAGATACACTGCATTTGACCTGAGACCATGGAAATATCTTCCAAAATTGAATAATAGCACTGAAAATCTGAGTGTGGAGTTGAATAGAGGTGTGTGATCTCACAGGGTGAGAGATTTAGAGTTTGGGGTTTTGGGATATTGTAATATATATGTAACAAGATGGAGGCTTTAGGGTGTAGGTTAGTCCTTCTTCTTCACAGGTTTGGGTGATTTTGTGTGATTGGTTGAAAAAATCCACAGTGGGGAACATGAGTGATTAGTTATTAGGTTAAAATTAAAAATAAATGAGTTGGCATCTCATAATTGGGTAGTTTAAGCTTGCAAAGACTTTGCAGACAGAACCCTGGGCTCCATTTTTGCTCTGCTCCCTCAGCATGTGGAAGCACTCACAATCAGTGAGGCTGTGACTGAGATAAGGAATAATAAACACCCAAATCCCAACAAGAATTCTGTCTCTCATGCTTTTAATCCTGACCCTGGGAAACAGAACCAGATAAAGCCAAGGGGTTCACCACAGCAAACGTTTAATATAATGGAGTGATGGGAACAAGGAATGAGGGGGAGCTCGTGCCAAGATGTGACACTGGACCCTCCTGCTCTGTGCCACCAGTGAGAAGGCTTTGGCACCATAGAAAGTGCAGAAATCCAGAAGTTTTAGAAGATCCTGTTAAGTTTTTGCTGGGCTGTGGTGGGATTGTCTCAGAGTGTGGCTGGGGTGTTTTTGGGAGCTCACACAGCCTCAGCTCCCTGGGGACAGGGAGTGAAATTGGGGTTTGTTCAGCTTTGGAACTGTTACGCCAGCACCTTGCTAAACTTAAGGTTATTAACCTGCAGCTTATGGTGATGGTGACTGAAATGTGGTTGTTTCCTTAAGAGGAGCTGGTACAACCCATTCCTTTCTGCTGCTTGGAAAAAACGTTGGTTAAAAAAAAAATATTAGGAAAAGCCATAAGCCCAAAATGTGACTGTATCAGAATTGTCCCTTTGTCACCAAAGCCTGACAAGTTCAGCTGCAATAACCTCTGGGAAGCTGATGGGCTCCATGCAAATGAGAAGAGGATCTCTTAATCAGCAGTTTGGAGAGACAGAGGCATCGCTCAGACAATGAAAACCAATTTAATTTGTGTCATTGCTTTGCATTTCAAGTAGGGAGGTGATGAACACATCATCCCCTCGGAGTGCAGCTCCTGGGCTTTTTCCTGATTCAGGTGGGCTCTCCACCTGAATCCCTTTGAGAGAGCATCTTGCAAACAGGTTCTTCTCTGTGCACTCAGTAAAAGTTTTTGGTATTTTTTTGGATGGATCAGGAAACCCCATTTTTAAGTAGTAGAGACAATTTTAAGGGTTATGCACCTTCTGATTTAGGATTCAGCTGGTGAATCCCTTTGACCTGCATGGCTGCATAGTAATAATAAATAAAGACACCACAATTGTTTGGAGAGATTGTCAGACAACTGTGTTCTTTTCATTTGTGAAGGAAATGACAACAAACAAATGGAATTGTAAAGCCTGAAAATCCAATATAAATTTGTAATGCTCATCCCCACTTGATGAGACCAAAAAAGAGTTTGAAATAATTTTTTTTTGCACTTTTTTGTGATTAGAATAAATCATATGAGATCTCTATTCTGACATCATTTTGCTTGGAAGTTGAAGTCCTCAGTCCCTGGGAGAGCTGTGCTGGGGAGTTTTTCCTTCAGGAGATAGATGACACTTGCAGAATGATTTTGGCTGACTCACTAAACAGTGTTTAAATGCACAGGAAATGCTTCTGCACATGGGATTTACATTTCAGCTCCAGAAACCTCTCTCTGCTCTTTTGAGCTCCCATAATCAATCCACTGCTGAAACTGGTGTGCAGGAGCAGCACCAGGGATGCTGGGGGGTGGAAATTCAGAATTCACATCCTCTGGTTTTGCTTTGAGAGGCAGCAGAGCCAGGATTAGGGCAGAGCTGGGTGGGCATGGATTTTGTGTGAGGGATGTCCTCTTGGAGCAGGAAAAGAGCAGCTTCTCCCCCCCCAGGGCTGCTGGAAATAAAGATCAGCAAGAGATTCAGGTTCAGATGCACCTGGTTATTTATTAATGAGCCCATACTCCACAGGGTTGTGGTTCTTGTGTTCCTTTAGTCCAGTTGAAGAATTTTGTGTGGAAGGTTTGGAAGCTCACCTTAGAAAAGAGAAGCAGTGTACTGGAGGGTTGAGATAAAGACAAATCTGCAGTCTGAGGGCTCCTGGAGTGTCTAATTCGAGACTGGAGTGAAGCAGAGATGCAAAATCTCATCATTTAATCTTGGTTACAAACTGAATTTGGAAGACAGGAGAAATCTATGGCTTGGCAGGCGATGCAGAGCAGTGCCAGAGGAGGCTGATTCATAAACCTAAACCCACAACAGAGCCAGGGACAGTAAAATGATAAAAATAATCAGCAAATGAGTTATTGTGTGCTTGAAGTGACCAAGGGAGAGTTTTGGGTTGAGGCATCCCAGCCTGATGCTCACCAATATCCCTGCCCTGGGCCAGGTTTGGTTTCCCTCCCCAGGGAAACACCACCACCCCTTCCCTGCAGCCTCATCTCCAGGTGAGGAAAGCTGCATCAGGAATGGCAGGATCTGAAAATTAGACTGAAAAACTGAAAATTATACTGCAAAAAGGTGGGAAATGCACCTCAGGTTTCCCTGGGAATGCTGCTTTCAGCCCTGTCTGCATTAGTTTGTGCCAATATAAACTCGGAGTGTAATGTATGGATTTCTGCTGGCAGCAGATGAGAGATCAGCACTTCTCCAGGCTCTCACCAGTGCTCCCTCTTGCCAGCTCCCTAAGAACTGCCTCCACAAAAAAAGTGGAGTTTTTCAGTGCAAATATACAGTATTACTGTGAAATGAATCCTCTCTATTTTTATTTTCTCTCCTTAAGTCGTTTTTTTTTCCCCTCTTGAAGGATGTGCTGTTCCTTTACATGAAATGAGACTTGCAGAAAACTGAGTTTCTTCTTAGGTTTTTTTGGAAGTTACAGCTTCAAGAACGACTGCAGTGGTGACTGGGGAGCTGCACTAAAAGAGTGTTGTTGCCTTTTCCTTTGGAGACAACTTCCTCTCCGTGTTCTGAAGTTTTTTTTCAAAGCCTTCTGTTGACAAGGGATGCAGAAAATACAGAACCTGCTAAATTCAGATTTTAGTGTGCTGTCTTCCACAGTGTCACCTGAGGGAGGGAGCACAGTCTGTGCCCCTCAGTAGCTGTTCCAGGTTGTTTTTCACTTGGGATGAAGGTGTGGGCTTGAATTCCTGGGAAGCTGCAGCCAAACCGTCTAGGCTAGAGGAGGTTTTCTTTATTATTTAACAAAATTGCTTGGGTACTGCTGATGTTTGGGGGGCATGTAATTTAAAAGCTTTATATTTTCTAGCCTGAAAGTTCAGTTTCAGTGCTGCCAGTGAGGATAACGTACCATTAATTTAATCACCATCTCCAACACAGAACTTTAAAGGTGGGAAAAGCCCTCTGAGAGGAGTCCAAGCATTAACCCAGCACTGCCAGGTCACCACCTGAGCACCAAATCTGCAGATGTTATCAAGAGTATCTTGAAATTCCTGTGGGATTGAGTCCTGTGCTGAAAACAGAATATTCTGAGTGTCCCTCCTCCCTGCTTTGAGTCAATATCTCTCTGCCAAGGCAGAGTGTTTCAAGAAATCGTCCATAAAAGTGTTCCTGTTGTAGGAACCTGCAATTTCTGAAGGATTTGAGTGGATACATGCCGCTGGCTTGGTCTGCTAAGCACACAGAATCAGGATTTAGAGGTTTTTTGACCTGTTCCTTCTACCCCAAAATGATGAAGCCTCCAAAGTACTGGGTGGGCATGTGGGAGATGGGGTTTGTGCTCGAGTGAGTGCCCACCCAACGTGAGCAGCTCCAGCAGGAGAAAGCAGTAATGAGCTTTGTAGTAACTGCATTTGCTGGGGGTGTGGGGGAAGAGAAAAATGAAGATTTCATCCAGAGTCTCCCACGTAAGCTCCAAAAAAAGCCACCCTCACTCAGTTCTGCACACAGGCATGACAGGCATGGAAAAACAAAAGCCCAGAGCGTGGTGAGGTGCAGCTCTGAGGGCTGTGTGTGGCAGGTGTTCTGTGAGACACCTCTTGTGCCTTGGCTCAGGTCCCTGCGTGCCCACGGGGCTGCTTGGGAGCTGCTTGGGCTCAAAATCTCACTGTACTGAGGAGATCCTGGCCTGGATCAGGAATGGTGTGGCCAGCAGGAGCAGGGAGGTCATTCTGCCCCTGCCCTGGGCACTGCTGGGGTCACCCCTCGAGGGCTGTGTCCAGTTCTGGCCCCTCAGTTTGGGAAGGACCTGGGGGGCTGGAGAGGGGCTGGGAACACAAACCCTGTGAGGAGCCCTGAGGGAGATTGGGGGTGCTCAGCTGGAGAAAAGGAGACTCAGGGGTGACCCCAGCACTCTACAGCCCCTGAAAGTGTCTGTGCTCAGGGGCTGGGCTCTGCATCCAGATCTGACAGAACCAGAGGGCACAGCCTTAAGCTGTGCCAAGGGAAGATTAAGTTGGATATCAAGAAAAAGTTTTTCATGGAAGGAATGTTAAAATCCTGGAATGCTTTGACTGGGGAGGTGGCATCCCTGGATGTGTTTAAAAACAGACTGGATGTGGCACTGGGTACCATGGTCTAGTTGAGATATTAGGGCTGGGTTGGACTCAATCTTGCAGGTCTCTTCCAACCCAGTAATTCTGGGATTCTGGGACCAGGCTTGCCCAAGTCCCAAATGCAGGTTTTTTTTTCCTCTTTGTTTTCAGCAGCCGCAGCTTCGTAGGCGTCTAAAAATACTCAGCAATGTTGGTGTTGGAGCGTTGCTTAACTTGTGGAAGTTTTTCTCCCAAACTTTGCCTGAGTGAAGTGATAAGTTGAACAGTTACAGGCTTTCGAGTAATATTTTGATTGGTACAAAACCTTTCGTTTCTTCTCCATGTCTAATTAGTGTAGCTCTGAATGTCAAATATTTACCCGCTCTCCCCAGCGCTGTGCTCACTTCGGTGGGCTCCATCTGGCTCTGCCTGCCTCCAGCCTGTTTCTCATGGAAAGCTTTCCCAGACCCAGGGTGGGTGCTGGATCCCACCTGTTCCCCTCCAGGTCTCCTGAACAGGGAGGGAGTTCTTCCCTCCAGCAAATCCAGGTGGAAAATAAGAGCTGTGCCAGCCGCAGGGGGCTGGGCCGAGAGTGGAGCTCTCAGATGGGAGATGTCAGACCACGTCCTTGCTGGTGGGTGGGAGGGGTACATCCATGATAAATGAAGGCAGAATATCCCTTTAGACTACCAGGGATGCATGTGGTATAGCAGATTTTGCTATCCATAGAATCCCACAAAATGTTGGAAGGGGTTTTAAATCCCACCCAGTGCCACCCCTGCCATGGCAGGGACACCTCCCACTGTCCCAGGCTGCTCCAGCCCCAATGTCCAGCCTGGCCTGGGACTCTGCCAGGGATCCAGGGGCAGCCACAGCTGCTCTGGGAATTCCATCCCAGCCCCTCACCACCCTCACAGGGAGGAATTTCTTCTCAATATCTAATTTTCAGGGACTTCAGTAGTAACTCCATTACAGGAGCAGGGGTTGTCCTCTGATTGTGACTTCCTCATATCAAATTGGAATTCAAGCTACAACCCAGGAAATGGGTGCTTATCTTCAGGCAAAATGTCAGATTTCTTTTTCTGCTTCTCCTATCTGGGATATGTTGATAGTGCAAAAGAAATGCTTATATTTCCTCATATTATATCATTTTTTGCTGCATTTCTGGTGCCCACTCAATTCTAGTTCCATAAACATCATCTCTATTTGCCATATGTTCTCTGTGTGACCCATACCCAGCTACGAAACACGTGAAGCTCTAGGTTTAAAGCATGTATTGAATAAGTTTCCTGTCTTTTCCTATTTTTTCAAATGTCATTAGCAAGTGGTTTGGATGATCTAATGGGAAATGGCTCCACTTCAGTCTTTTTTGCGGGATTTAGGTTGGTTTGTTGTCAGCTGGGAGCTGCACTGAGTTATCAGTGGAAGAATCTCAGCCTTTAGAGAAGTCAGAGGTGGAAAAATCAAGATTTGAGTCGTCCCAAGGGGAAAGGTTGAACCCCAGGGTAGTGTGCAGGGTCTGGGGAATGGAGCAAGGCTGGGGATTTTGGAGAAAAGAGCTCGTGAACTTGGGGGAACTGAATCCAGCAGTGCAAGAGGATCTGACCAGGTTACTGCTGTCATCTCATGGCACTTTGAAAAATAGCAAATAAAAATAATCCAAGACAGCATCTTTCTCTGCAAAACAAGCTAACAATAACAAGAATTAATTTAGTGTCTTAAAATATCAGTATAACCAACATTCCATTTGCATTTCTTCTTTCAGGTTCTGGGACTTTGACTGAAGGCTGCATATCATGCACTGCAGAAGGTAAGGGTTCTTTAATCCTAATTCTGATGTGTTGGTGTTAATTTCTCTTTATTCTTAACATCGTTGCATTGAATGTCAGAATCTCCTTTGTTTTGTTTGTGTTTTAAAGAATATGCCCTGGAGTTTATCTTTACCCTGGAGTTTCTCTGTGCCCTGATGGGGGTTTTGATTTCCCTTTTTAAAGGAATACATAAATCTGCATTTAAGTTCTCAGGGATGTATATGTTGCATTTATGCCATTCTGCATTGGAAGGTTAATGGAAAATGTGGAACGATTTGCCTTCAGCTATTATTGTAAATGGAAAATTGTAAATTATATGTATTTAACAGGATGTATGGAAATTATAGAATGAATATTTTTCAAAAGGATATTGATATCTTGTTATCAATAATGTTTCAGGGATTTTTTTTCTGGTTAGGCTCTTATTGTTCTTGTCAAGAGATTTTCAAAATTGGTGTTTAATTAATCATTGAATGATTGACTCTGCAATTGAATTAGTCAAAAAAACCTGTGGCGTTTCTGAAACTCAAATTTTCTTAATGGCCTCTCAGTTTGAATGTCAAAGGGAATCAATCTTGTTAGTGGAGAGGTTGGTTTTGTTCTATAGAACCTGAAATTATCTTGAGGGGGTTTTTTCCAACGTGCTTTTAAGTCTGAATTATGTTGTTTCCAAAGGAGAACAAGATATTTTCAGAGCTTACAATGATTTGAAAAATAAATGTTGTCTTGGTTTTAGGTGTTATTATTGTATCTGTTCAGAGAGACTACAGATGGTTTCTGACAAAAAATATTTAATTTCTTAATTCTTGGGAGTTTTTCCTTAGTCCTGGGTGGTGTTCACACTGAAAACTGAAGATAGAGATCAAGTAAATATTCTCATTCAGCCTGGCTCTTTTGGAATGTGCTATCTTGGTGTGAGGTTTTCAAAGACAGCATGATAAATCCTGTGATAGATCACTTTCTAGTCTTTCTAGTAGTCTGAAAGGAAAAGCTTATTTCTTAATATAAAAGATAACTTTGAATAATGGACTCCTCATCCCTTTGGACAGTACTCTTAAATTAGCCTCCGAGCTCCTTCTCAGGTGAAATCTCATTTTCAGGTTCCCCACAGCAGAAAGGAGACGCTGATCCCCATTTGATGTGGGAAATGTTTTCAATCTGCTGATGAAAAGTACTTCTGAAGAGTTAGGCAACCTTGATTAATTGAGCCTGAATAAGAAGTGCAGGATCAAATCTCAGGATATTATTTTTAGGCTGCAGCCTTGTGTTCTGCATTCCAAATCCTTAAATGCCAGTTTGATAGGAAGTGTGGAGGACTGGAGCAGACAGTTCTGGGCACGCTGGTAATGGTTTGCAAATGCTGACACCACCCCAGACAGGAGGATGGAAATTGCTTTCTGTTTACAGAGCCTTTAACTCTTGGGTAAACACTCCTCATTAGTGAGGATGTGACTGGAATTTGGGTTAAATGCCTCCATTGTGGTGATGCCTTAGGATTTCAGCTTTTCTATTTCTCATCTCTCTGTAACCCTGCAGTTCTTTAGTGTGTAACTCCAAACTCCACGCTCAGTGTGAGCTGCTGCTTCCCCATTTTGGGCAGACACAACAATTCCTCTCCAGGCCTGGCAATCAAGGACACCTCACTGCCTCAGGACCAGAGATGGAAACAAAAGTGACTTGAGGGGAGCAAACTTGGGGTGAATGACTTCACTCCCTGAAGCTGGAATTGGGAGATGAACCCCCAATATGCAAATGGACCAAACTTATCAAAGTGTGAAAACCCATGACCTGAAGGCCTTTCAATAACTAGAACTTCTTTTTATTCCTTAATTCTGTCTGGCCTCTGTTTTTAGGCAGTCCCAAAGGCACCACTGGCATGGAGAGTAAGGGTATATTTGAAATAAAAGCTGATGTGGGCAAGCAATTGGTGCTTGTGAGGCATCAAAGGCCAGGTGCCCTGTGGGGTGTTTAGCTCTGGGAACAGCACCAAGGGGCAGAATTGGGTTTTTGGGTGTGTGGGGAGTGGGAACAATGTCACTGAAGCTGCTGAGTTATCCTAAAAAGTGAATTTTGTGTGCCCAAAGCCTGCCCCTGCCCCAGTGGCAGCAGGCCTTGGCATCCAGCGTCAGGCTCAAAGCACAGCGTGTTTTTGAGGGAAGAGTGGTCACACACTCTGCTGTACTTGATAAAATGACACATTTGGGGACTGCAGGTTCAGCTTTTTTCCATATTTCATCTCTGGGGGAGGGCAGGAGTTCCTCTCTCACGCTCCTCAGCAGCACATTAGCCTTGCTGAGTCAAAGCCAGGCCCTGAGGAAACCAAGTTTGGGCTTCTGCTTCTGGTCTTGTGGCTCAAAAGCTGGCTGTGGTTGACCAAAGTGACTCCAGAAGTAGGGATTTGAAAGGAAGCATTTGTGCTTTGTAGTGGTATAATTACAAAATTCTTCTTGATTACCTGTCAGGCTAATTAAAACAGTGACAGGCCAGCAGTCCTCTTAGAGTTTGTAGCATCTGTGCTTTGTATTCCACAACCAGGCTCAGAGTGTAATTTTAATTACATTACCAGCAGACAGTGCACAGGCGTGCTGGAGAAATGTCCTAAAACTGAACGTGCTGGGAAAGAGCTCTGGAAAAGGAGATTCTGATGAGCAGGGTCTGAAAAGCAGCTGGGTTTAGGGCATGGTTTGACAAGATTGGGACTGGTTTTGTCCACTGGCAGTGTCCCCTTTGCCTGGTGTGTGACTGTGTCTGGCAGCTCTTGGCTCTGCTGCCCATTCCAGGTGGGAACAGGCTCAGCTGGAAGTGCTGGGGGTCAGTGTGTAAGAGGATTACTTGGATGGACACTGAACTGCCTCCAACATGCAATTTTTAGATCTCTCCTTCAAATACAAGAGGTTTTTGTGATCTCCAGGCATTCTTCTGCTTCCCAGGATCCCTAACTGTCCTCGTTCCCTGGCTCCTCATTGTCAGATGTGTCTGCCACCATGTCCTCCTACTCTTTCCCTAATCCTCTGAAAATCTGCTGTGTCCTTTCTTTTCCTCTTTATTATCTCCTCCTTCCAGCCTGATTCCCTTCTCCTGCTTTTCACCTTCTGTGCCTCTCTGCCAACCCTTTCCTTGGCTGCTTCCTTCTCCCCTTAGCACTTGGGTTCCTCGTGCCACCCAAAACGCCCCAAAATTAAAACTGAGTCAGTTGTTCTGAAGTTATCTGACAAAGAGAATCACCAAAGCTGCCATTTTTTGGTGGATTAAGTTGTGTTTTTTAGAGGATGAGCTGGGAATTTGGAGCTGGGAGAAAACATCCTGACTTTGTGGCAGAGAGAAATGGCAACTCTTTAACAGAACCCTAATTGTAATTAACTATTGCAGAGTCTACATTTTGCTTGAGATTTGGAGTATTTGGATTTGGCTGCTTTTTTTTTTTTTTAACTTGAGTAATCCTTAGGATGGAGTTTTCATTACTTGATTTTCCACCCCAAGATCATGATCAATACTTGAATAAAATTTAGGATAAAGTTGTGTTCAGTCACAGGTGCCTGGCCAGATCTTTTCCTTGCAAGGAGATTTTGGAAGGACAAGTAATTACCAGGTAGTAGCTCGAGGGATGCACCTCATTCCAGCATTTCAGAGTATTTTCTTTCAGAATTTGTGTGAGATGTGTAGTCTGTGTTCCCTGAGTGGGAATATGGGGCTGAAATGACACCAAGGAATGTCTGGGAAGGCAGCAAGGCTGTTAATTCTGAAATCTGACACCAGGCTTACTTTGACACAAAGCAAGTCTGCCCTTCTGCACTTGTTTGATATTATAAAAGAGATTATTGTGGCCTTACAAGAAGGTTAAGATCTTGTGAAGTTTAATATACTCTGGAAATGGTCCTGTTAAAGCCACTGCTGCTCGTGATTGATGAGGCAGGTTATGATGGGAGCTCTCAATCTTGTGTTTGTGTGTGCAAATTGCCATTTCCCAGCCTTTTCAAGGTTGCTAACTTTATCTTGTGGTGCAGCCCATATTTAAGGATTTCATGTTGAATTAGCCTGTGATTAAGGGCAAAGGAGCTTTGATGATAAAATGCCACTACCAGTGGTTCTGTGGACTGGCTTGGAATAACTTATCAATCACACTCCATGACTGAGAACACGTTGTGGACATGAGGGTCACCCTTTGAGGATTAATTTTTCTGAGATAAACAGCTCATGGCTGTTGGATGATTATGGTCAGAAGCAATTATGCTGTTTTTAAACTGTTCATGACTACAGTAAAGTCACTAGACTGAGTTTTGAGCCTCTGCCTAAATAGCAGGGTCAAGATTTGTCAGCCTGGATTCCAAGGTGTTATTGAATGATAGGAGTTGCTGGGAGTTCTGGCACTGTGGGTCCTGGCAGTTTGTTTTCCCTATTTTTTTTCCTCCTATTCACTGAATTTCTTCACCTTTTAGGTGAGTAACTCAAACAGCCAGCTGGTAGTTCTGTGGAATCCCATATAAACAGGAAACATCTATTTTCTGGATATTTAAAGGATGTTTCACAGCTGGTTTAGGTTCCAGGTTCACTGCCTCCTTCTGTTCCTCTGGGCTCCAGATTTCCATTTTTGTCTCCTTTTTTAATTCCTGCAATGCTGTCATCAGCTGAGCTGAAGGATAGAATGGACCAGGACAGTGTGAGGACAACACATGATGGATGCTTCTCATGGCTGGAAAAGTGGTGGAGCCTAAAAGCCAAAGCGTGTCTGAGATAAATTCTTATTTAATAAAAAGACAAGAGAGCTCCAAACACCATAGGTAGCTGCTGTTGAAAGGGATGAGAAACTGTCTTATGGAGGGGATTAGTGCAGTGAGGAATAAACTGCTGAATCACTGGGAGCAAGGAGGAAATAGAGAGTGGAGAGGATCTGGAAAAAAAACCAAAACTAAAATGGCTGCTGGAATTCAATTAAAATCACAGTAGGATTTCCTGCTGGAGATGGAGCATCCGTCATCCCGAATCTCGTGGTGGCTGCTGCCTCGAGGGCTGCTGGAGTGAGTGCAGAGCTCCTGAGAGAGGCTGGAGAGGCAGTGCTGCAGCGAGGAGAGTCCCCATTTCCTCCCAGACTGAGTTTTTCCCCTGCACACCTCAGAGTCTGGATTGCTGCTCACTCCTCAGGCCCTGACACTTTGCCATAGATTATCCGAGGTGAGAGCTGTCCTTTATCCTGCAGCCTGGGAGGGGAGCACCCTGTGGGAATTGCTCGGGCTGTGGGGCTGGAAAGTGTCACTGTGGGGCACGCAAGGACACACACGGACACCTCCTCTTGAGAAAGTTGAGAACTATATTTATTAAGCATCTGACTCCACATTTATAGTATTTCCACACAGAGCAGGGATTGGAGGAGAAGGCTGACACCTCTCCCATCCCGTTGGTCAAGACAGCTGCCCATCAGTTGTTTTCCACACCAAGAAAAAGTGTGGAAACAACTTCGTCTTATCAAAACAGAATTTTGATAAAGACACTTTCGGGTGTGAGAAAGAAGCTAGCTACTGTGAAAACAGCAAGTTAGAAAGTGCATCAGGAAAACCTGAAAATCAGGGTGACAGGAAAGCAATTGAGAGATTTTTTTTTTTACTTGAAATTATTTGGGTTGTTTAATCGTTTCAGTTATTTCAGGATGTGCTCGTGAGGAGCTGAGTGGCTTGAACAGCCTCCACTTGTGTCATCAGTTATGTTCACAGTGAAAATCCAAAAAAAAGCACAAAACGCCCCTAAAAGCAGCTCCGTCCTCAAGTGAAGGACACAAAATCCGTTTGGAGGTGGTTGGATTTTTTATTGGATTAGATAAAAAATTAGATCTCAGATTATATTTTGATCAGATTTATCAGTCAGATTAAATTCCACCATTTCACTCGGGTTTTTAGTGAGTGTTTCTTGCTGCAGGTGGGACAGGAGGAGTGGCTGTGGCTCTGACCATTACTGAAATGGCTTCTTTGCCATCAAATCTTATGTTAATCATTTGAAATGCCTTCAATGTGCCCTCAGCGATTTGAAATAGCATCAATTAACATTTAGGAAATTAATTTCCGACTCCTGGAATATCAAACATTTACTTTACAGATGGAAATGAGGTGCACTGACCGTGCATCTCTCGTGCCCCTTTTAACCCACATCCTCATAAAGCAAAAAAAAAACTGCTAAACTGGCCAGCACAAAGGTTTGGTTTGGTGCTGGAACTGTGGCACACGGAATTATTGCTGCCAGGTTTGATCCTGCACCAGTGGCGTTGAATTCTTTGCTCAGATTCAAGGCCAGGTTGGGCAGGGCTTGGAGCAACCTGGGATAGGGGAAGGTGTCGGGGTGGAACTGGATGAGCTTTAAGGTCTCTGCCAACCCAAACCACAAGAAATGTGGCTAAAAATTAGGAAACCCCAAACTAAAGCAAAATCTGGATGAAACACTTGATACTGCCAACCCTCACTGTGGCACACTTTGATTTTACTCTTCCTTTTTAAAAGATTTCAAAATAAATAACCCAAACAGATACAAATGCTCCTCAGGAGAGCTATAATTCAGAATAATCTTTACAGATTAAAATATTTAGTCTAAGTTTTGCTACAACTGATTCTGTCAACCTTTTAATTATCAATAAAAACATTATAGATGCGATTCTGCATAAAGATGTTGGAGTGGGAGTCACTCAATGAAATGTTTCCCTGGTTTCTCTGTCTTTCTCTGTTGTTCTTAGGTGAAAATTTGCATCCCTTGCCCCCCAAAAGTGTTTGGTGAATGGATTCATTGCTTTAAAGGATCCATCTGCCAACTGAAGGGAGCAGGAATATTCCTGAGGATCAACTTTTAACATTTTTCTTTGGATTTTGAGTCTTAGTTTTTCAGGATCACAGTTGTCCTTATTGAGAAGGAAAATAGGATGGTTTTAGTTGCATTCATTCAAACTGATCATTGTTCCTGTTTATACCATTTTAAGAACAATATCTCCTTACTTGGGAATACTTATGTTGTTTGATTTCTCTTAACGCTCTTTTTAAATTATTAATCTGCCTATGTCATGTTGCAAACTCTGGTGTTTTTTGTTGAATTTGGAAGGGATCTGTAGAGGTGATGCAGTGCAACTGCCCTGCTCAAAGTTTTCTAGTAAAATGTTATTTTAGGATTTATTGAGTGGCAGCTGTCCCCAATACACCATGTGGCACAGAGAAGGAATTGGAACATGACTCACTTTTTGTCTCCAGTCTGTAATTCCTTCTACTCTTTTCTCATCACTTCAGCTCCCTCGCCACTTCTAAATCTTTTAGGAGTTATCACTTCAGTCTCACAGCCACTATTTTCATTCCTCTTCACACCAAACAACTCCTGGCCATCAGCTCTTCCCTGTGTTCCTATTAGATCTGTATTTCCCTTTGTGCTGCTGACTCACTGCCAGCTCTGAGCATGCAGGGTTGTGGTGCCTGTCCTTGTGTTCTGAAAGCAAAACCAGTGAGAGAGCCCAGGTCAGAAATACCATTTATTGGGGAAAGGAAAACGAAATACATGCAATAATGCAAAGGAAAAAGCAAACAGGTGGTAGTCAGAATACAACCTGGCACCCTGTGGGTCAGGGTGTTGGTAGCAGTCGTTGGAAGGGTGGCTGCAGCCCTCCTGGAGGGGTAGATGGAGTTCAGCTGCAGCAGTGATCCTGTAGAAGGGTGAAGATCCAGTGGGAAAGGCAGCTGCTCCTCTGGGAGTCTGGTGGAAACACTGCTTTGCTCCCAGATCTCAAGGTTTTATCCAGGTAGGAATGCTTGGCTCCTCCCCCTGATGGAGCATTTCCCAGTGGGATGATGGAGTTTTTTCAGTGACACTTAATGGTCCATGAGCAGAAAATATGTCTCTGGAGGGAGGATGGGTTGTGGAAGAGATAAAGAAACTGCCCTTGCTGTTTTCTTATCAGCTGGGCCATGAACAGAGATTACACCACCCCAGTTGCAGCAGATGGGGATGGAATACACCTTTTTTGGTTGCATTTTGCACTGTAACCCATGACACCCTGCCTGGAATCCGTGCCTTTCCAGAGTTTAACTTCCCACTGCTGGAACTTCCAGAGCACGGAGCCACACAGACAATGAACTGCATTTCATGCACTGCTGAAGTTAATGGGAATTTGGAGCAGCTTTTTGGTACCCGACTTCAAAGCAGTTCAAAGATCTCTTATTTCCTCATTTTCCTCTTAATCTCTGTTCCTCTCATTCCACAAGAATTATCACAATTCTACTGTATCACCTGCTTTGATACAGGAGATCTTATCTTCAGCACAGTCCTTGAAGTCTTTTTTTCTTACACAGGAAGCAGACGGGGAAAAAAGAAAACATTTTCATGCTGAACAGATGTGTCCTGATTTTCTTTGTTTTTATTTAGGTTTTGCCACAGTCTGTTATCCTAGAGTTAAAACACCTCATCAGAGGATGATGATTAGAGCTACCTCTGTTTTTTTCCCCCCTTTAAAATGTCATTAGAACATCTCTTCCACTTTGTCTTGGTGACTTCTTTGGCAGCACTGAAGCTGCAGTGGTTTGTGCTTTATCTCCCTGGAACTTGAGCCCCCACTATTGACAATCTCATATTGGTAATTCTTTTTGGTGCAGCTACAGGAATATATTGTTCATAACTTCTTTTTATGGATCAAGATCTTAAGCTGTCTGATCTTCAGCTTTCCAGCATTCCAAATGCCTTGGGTGTGCTTGGGGCTGCCTCTTTCCTGTGTCAGTAAATGGGAGATTGGTCAATTAGGGAGAAATTATTCTCTGTGAGGATGGTGAGGCCTTGGCACAGAGGAAATGTGGCTGCCCCTGGATCCCTGGAAGTGTCCCTGGACAGAGCTTGGAGCCACCTGGGACAGTGGAAGGTGTCCCTGCCATGGCAGGGGTGGCACTGGATGGGTCCTAAGGTCCCTCCCAACCCAAACCTTTCTGCAGGTGCTGTCCAGCTGCTGCTACCTAATTACATTTCACCTGCTGGTGTTCAATTAATTATTTTAGTCTGAACTCTATTCCAAACCAAGGTGTAAGTGGTTTATTTCAGAGGGTCTCTGCCCACATTTCAGTTCTGAGATGTGAACCTGGGCTCTCTCTGAGCTCTCAGGAGCTCAGGGTGGTGAGGCAGCATCACCACTGCTCCCAGGCAGGAGCTGAGCTGTTTGTCTCTCCCAGGGAGCTCTCAGCTCTGGGGTTTGCTGTGGTTTTGAGCAGAGCTGTGGAGTTGGGCTCAGCCTGGCTCCCTGTGCTGTGCTCTGTGCAGTCCCAGCTCATTGTGGCTCTCAGAGCAGCTCGGGGCTCGCTGCCTTTGGGCTTTCCCCAGGAGCTCCTCTCACCCCTCCTGCATTTCCATCTCTCTCTCTTCAGTGCTTGCTGCAGATCACAGCTTGTCTTTGCTGGTTGCACTGGCTCTGGACTTACACCTTGGGGTTTGCTTTTCAGACATTCTTCCCCACCCTCTGTTTACCATCTGCCTTTTAGAGATGGTAATACATTCCAAGTATTTTTATAACCTTTTATATTGTATCTTCAACTTGGTTAATTGCACTAACATTGGCTTTCTGCACTAACACAAAGTGCTTGCAGTCTTTTTTGTTCTGTTCCAGCCTGTAGCAGGAAAAATCACCACTTTCCAGATGACTTTCATTTTCCTTCCTAAGCCATTTTCGTGTAATTCTGCATTCCGACGCGCTCTCGGCACTAAAGCTCTTTATGCTGTGGTGTATTTTTAACTAATGATGTGTCACTGTACCAGCTTGGGTTTTCTTGTATCTATTCTGTAAACAACTAAAGTTCCTTTTGAGGGGGAGGAGGAGGAGAAGAAATGGTGCCAGAGAGTTGCAAGTCGTGCTCGTCTTCATGCGAGCAAAAGAGATCAGACTGGCCTAGGACCAAATTAATTAAATGTTCCATTTAGTGGAAGATGTCAGTGAGGAATAGATAATTCTTCCCATCTGAAGCGCTTGGCTGGAGGAGAGGAGCATCTCTGTGTGAGCAAGAGGCCTCTGAATGTTACACAAATGTCAGAGCAGGAGGGGAAGTTCTAAGGCTGGGGAATTTTATCTCCTGGCTGGGTTTCCAGCTCCCACTTTGCCATTAAGAGGGGCAGCAGGATTGGGGATTGCAGGAGCCAAAAGGACCAGAGCATCAAAGGATACTCAGAGGAGTTACTCCTGTTAGAGGATTGCAGTGGCAGGTCCAGGAGGGATGGGAGAACATGTGGATTTAGGGGATAATGGACAGAGCAGCTGGTGTATTTATATTTCATGAACTGCTAATTTGAGGAGAGAAGGGTGAAAGCCCTCTGGGATTAAAGGGACTTGGTCAAAGTAAAACAATGCATTGACAAGAAGGGTTTTTTAATTCTTAGCAAAGTGTCAGAGGAGGCTGCTCCTGTCTATAATTTTGTCATAATTGAATATAGCTGTAGTTTCTGAAATGTTATATATCCATAAAATCAGTTACCTGGAATATGTCTGTTAAATTGCAGGGCTGTAATCTCACATGCTGTGCAGCAGGTAACTTTAATAACCATTTCCTGATGTAATACTGCCCTCTGCTTAAAGAATGCCACATTTCATTGCAGAGTTGCACACTTAAACCTAAACATACCTGAGCAAAATTCTGCATGGTTTTTATCCAGGGGTTTGCATCATTTGAGATTGGAAGGGATTTGTGGGATGCAAAATGTGAGCACTCACTGGATCAACTCGATTGCAGGTGGATCATTTTACATCATTTCGGGTGGTATAGGATTCTCATTAGAGCTATAAAAATAATGTGATTTTTTTTGGTCTTCTGCTGTAAAATGTTTGTGTGAATTTAAGTTATTATCAGAGTCTTGAATAGAAGTTGTTCGGTAAAAGAGTTAAATTAATTCAGGTATCCTTGAAAATCAAAATGGCTCATTTTGATTAATCTGCTTGAAATAAATGCCTGAAAGGTGAAAAATGATTTGCTTGTCAGGTGAAGTGAGTTTTAGAGCTCTTCATCTTGCCACTGTACATCAGACATGGCTTTGCTCACTGCCCCTGTAAGCATATTTCCTGTGGGACAGCAATATCTTAAATTCCTCTCCTCACAGAGGATGCAGGGAAGCAGTTCCCCATTTCACTTGGTTTCTTTATCAGTTTATGGTCCACTTCACAGACAAAAGCTGCTTTACACTGATCTTGGTTATCTGCACAGCACTGCTTTATGTCAATATTTTGGCTGAGATTTAACTGCACAAACCCGAGCCCAGTTGAACCTTCCCAGGATCTGACCATCTTGATGTGGTCCCTGGTGCTTTCTGGGATGGTCTGGGCAGCAAAGCTGTGATGCACTTTCTTGGTTTTTCTTTCTGTGATGCTCTGGGCACCTGGGCCAGCCATAACTCGACAAAATAAATACCTGGGAGATGCCTCAAGTAGGTTTGAAACGCAGAGAGAGGGGTTGGAGCAGAATCTCCACAGCACGGAGATGTCTGGCAGGGTTTCTGCTCCCCAACACGAGTGAGAAATATCGAAGGCACGGACGTCATCAGCAGTTCTGGGTTGTTGTTTCCCCAGTTCACCACGTCATTCTCAGCTCCCTTGGTGGAGCCTCAGCTTGTGAGCGCTCAGGCATGGCTCAGCCTTAACCAAGGAATGAAACCAGCTGGGCAGGGAGAGAATAAAATATTAACAGGAGAATAATCAAGTTATTGAGTCCCTGACAGCTGTCTGATGCCAGGTGATCACCTCCTACCTGCAGAGGTGCTCCAGGTTACCTCCTCCTGCTCTGGGCAGGAAGAGGGGGAGATCATCACGTGGGAGAGATTTTAATTGTGTGTTGGGAAGAAATTCTTCCCTGTGAGGGTGCTGAGTCTGCCCCTGGGTCCCTGGCAATGCCCAAGGCCAGGCTGGGCATTGGGGCTGGGAGCAGCCTGGGACAGTGGGAGGTGTCCCTGCTGGTTCAGAATTCCTCTCTCAAAGTCTCGAGTTGGTGACACAAAGTGACAGAGTCAAAGCTTGGCGTTCTATATAAATATTAGATGTGATCTGTTCTGCTTTATTAAGGAAATCTGTTTGGCATTCTGGTGCAGGGGAACTAATTGGGTCCGTGGTGAGTGCGTAAATTAGGGCTGCTTTATGCAGCACCACTAATTTATGCACACGGAGGTTTGCAAATGTTCTAGACGTCTTGAGAAGAGTTGTGTGGTTTTGATAAGTTAAAAAATGGCAAAACAACTTAAGAATGTACATTTATAGGAACCTCCTTCCCAGAGGATTCCATGCAATTGTACTGTGACTAAAATACTGAGAAATATATGAGGTATTTAAGGTCAAGAGTGTTTCAAGCTCTCATCTATCAGACCTGACCGAATAATTGGCAAATCGTAATTATTGGGCTAATTTAGCGTGATTTCCTTATAATGGAATGTGTGAGGATTAATATCTTGTATTTTCAAAAGGAATTGGTGAACATTTGTCTCCATAAAGATACAAAAGAAGGCAGTGAGATGTGAAAAGGAGCAGGGGGCAAGTGTGGTGTCCTATCCTGTGGAATATGGAAAGGATAACGTGGAATTTGAGTGCACCAAGTGTATGAGGATGACTGCTGATGGGGACTGGGACCAAAATGTTGCTCCTTTCTTTATTTCCATTTAAGTGATATCAGCCAAGTAAGATGCAAAGACTGCCAGCTTTGCAGTCGCAGTGGGATTTATTTGGGGTGCCCCAACTCCTCCTGTTTGAGGCATTTTTTTCTGTCTGGAAGCAGAGTTGTAGATGGATTTGGAGCTTCCACATCAAGTTTCAGTGACTGCTTCAAGGCATGCTGTTCTCCAGACTGATTTCAGCTGGGGATTTAATGCTTCCATCATCTACGAGCACTCTTCTTTTTTTTTTTTTTTTTCCACAAAGAGCGTTTAGGCTTACAGAGGTGTTCTCAATATATAATAATAGCATGTCTGGAATACACCCTTTAATTAAAACAAAGGAGCTTGAGAAGAACTAAATAAATCCACCTCTAAAATGAGTAAGTGCTCACAAGGCTTCCATTTAATCAATAAGCGGTGTCGGCGGTGATTGCGAAAACTCGAGCGCGGCGTTTTAATCAGGGATGTTTTTCCTGGCACGGGGGTGGAAAAATACACTGATTAATTAATTTCTATTCCTGGAACGAGCCAGCCTCCCAGCAGAGCTAACCTGAGCAGCTCCGTGACAGGGCAGGACACGCTGAAAATGTAAAAATGTGAGAGGCCCCTGAGTTGGTGTCGTCAGAGCCGAGGCAGAACCCGCGGCCAGAGCTGATTAATGAGTCCCAAAGAACGAGTGGCAAAACTTGAGTGCTGGGAGAACCTGGTGCTGCTTTTGATGTAAAGGGTTTATTGAAATTTTTTTTTTTGCCTGGCTGGGAGCTATTTTACGATTTTTCCGAGGAGTGGTTTTGATGTTGGGGCTGTTTCAGACTAAGGAGTTTTGCTGTTTGATTTCTGGCTCCTCAGCCTGTCCTTGCTCAGCACAGGATCCTGGTTTGCTGTGCCCACAGGAGATGGGAAAGGTAACCAGCTTCCTTCTAGGAGCTATTGATGCACTAGTTGCATATAATTAGGGATGCTAACAAGGGCATTATTGTGCTAATTATTATGCCTAATTACAGGAAAAAAAATAGAAAATTTCATGGCCACTTTCTGCTAGACAGAACTTAGAAGCTTTCCAGAGACTAAATACATTAATTAATCTACTGTGCTTGTTTAAGTAAAAGAATGTACTAAAATATTTTCTGTTTCATGGGAGAAAAAAGGAGAAATAAGAGTAAGCGACCTTTCTGGAGGAGCAACCTATTAAAATAAGTAAAACTAAATAAATATAATCAGAGAAATGTTGTTTTTAATGATCCACTTGATGAAAGAGCCCAGCAAAAAGCTGCTGTAGGAGAACAGGATATAAATTGGAATGTGGGGAAGAAGAATGAAGAGGGGGAAAGGAGACAGAAGGATTTTGTGTTGGCTTTTATGGCAAAACTGGCTGATTGTGGAACTCTGGGGTGTAGAGGGATGGGCTGGGAAGGACTCAGAAATCCTGGAATATCCCATGGAGAAGTTCCTCTGGCAGTTGGTGTTGAGAGGTGGCTGATGCCAGAGTGCCAGGGCTGAAACCACCCAGCAGGAATTTGGATGAGGGGGATGATGCCTACGGAGCATCCCCCAGGCTCTGTGTGGGGTTACAGCCTGTCAGGAACCTCTGGAGTCTGATCTCAGTTTTTCACGCTGCCCAGACTCCATGGGATGGGATGGGCTGACACAAATGCTGAAATGCACATGTCTGAGAGCTCCTAAAATCTCCCCAAACCAGTTCAGAGCTTTGTTGGAGCCAATGAAAGCTGCACCGACGTTCGGTGCCGAGGATTTCGGGTGATGCACGAACGTAAATGCTTTTATTGGGCAGCTGCAATTTGCCCTTCATTCATTAAAATCCAGGGATGGATGCTGGGATCCACTGAGAATGACAGGATCTGTGAAGAGCTTCCACTGTGGGATCTGGTTATTGCAAACTGTAACTCAGCTTCCCTTTATTGCTGCTCGGGATGTCACCAGGCTCACGACTTTATCACGCTGTGAATCAAGGCAGATTTTAAGAGGACAAGAATGCCTTAATTCCTTTTTCTCTGAGTTTATTTGCACAAGAGGGTAAGAATTCCAGCCTCTCTGTATTATTTGAAGGAGTTAGAACAGTTGGATCATTTATTCAATGGGAACTTTGAGTGGTGTCATTGAAGTAAGAACAATTTGTACTTCAGAGAGCTGCTCTGGGCAGAACTTCGCCCATTTCCACCCTTTTCAGCTCTTTTCCAAGAGATCAGTGCAGTGCATTGAGGGGAAATCATCGAGTCAAGAAGATCTTGTGCACCAACCACCTCCAAAGCTGAGCACTCCAATCAGTTCACTCAAATATTCATTAGGAGAGCAAACCCCTGCTGATTGTAATGAGAATTTTGTCTGCAGAAAGCTTTTGTGACTTGGTCTCGAGTGGTGCTTTAGACTTCTGAAGAGTCTTTCAGAATCTTGGCTTTAAGATAATCTTTCCTAAAAATAATGCAAATTGCTCTAAAAACCTCCTTCCAAATTGGTGGTATTTTTCCAGCGGGTCAAATGGACTTTGGACCAAGACAGGAAACTTTATTTTCTAAGGGGTTTTTTTTAGGATAAATACATTTTTATGTGCTCGCAGCTGTACTTCATAAATAGTCTTTGAATCATGCAGGATTAATTAGGGTAGCCATGTTCTGACTAAATTAATTGGATCATCTAAAAATTTACCCCTTTTTCTTGAAAGCCACTCCAAAAAAGTAGAGTTTGCAGAATATTTAATTCAGTCTGGAGGCAAAACGTTGCAGAGAGAGAGGGAGGCTGCAGTGAGCACTTTCTTGTTTGACTGCCTTAGAAAAGCTGTCACTTAAAAGGCCCAGAAGCTGCCAAGAAAAGTTTGTGGAATCTCCAGTCTCACTTTTTGGTCTCAAAAAGGGCTTTGAATAAACCTTAACTTTTTCCGACAGTGAAATTTGTGTGACTGTGACATTTCCTGGGGGTTCTGGAGTGAATCTCCCCTGTCAGCCCCAGGGGATGGGTGAGCACCCAGGGACAAGACCAAAGGCTAATGATGCAAGTCATAATTAAAGCTAATTAGGGAATAGGACTGCAGATGGAGGAAAGAAGAGAAACTCAAAATTTGGGGGTTGTATGTAGTTCAAAATCCCAACCAAGTTAAAATTTGGGAAGGGAAGGAGTGACCCCTGGGGATGCCGCCCCAAAATCTCTGTGGCACTGTGAGGAAATGTTTCTAAAAATAAAAATAATTAAAATAATTGTGCTGGTTATGATAGAAAGTGTGGGAATGGTGGTCATTGTTCATCCCAGAAATCTCTGTTTTAGCTTGGAGAAAAGATATTTGCCACTGCCAGGATGTTTCTGTGTCTTGCAAGGTTTTGAAAGGAAATAGAAATTTTTAGTCCTGACCAGAAATAATAAAATCTCTGGAGTAATAAAATTTTTGCACATGAGATGTGTTTTATCTGCTGGGAATAGTGTTGGGCTGGATATATTCCCTGATTGATAATTTGGGGCTGTGTTCATGGACTGGAGCCTTGCTGAAAAAAACAAAATTTCCTCGCTGTAATATTTGGTTTGCAAGTTAAAATAGGATATTTTGAGTTTTATTTTGGCTTTGGAAAAGATCAGTAACTGCTAAAACTTGCAGCATTAAGGGCCTGAAATGTTTCTCTGCTAATGTCTTTTAAGACTAATGCCTGGAAATGTCTGTAATTCCCTGATAAGTTTTAAGGGAAATGAAGGTATTAAAAAAATAAAAAATAAAACAAAAAAAAAGAAAGCAATGTCCTCCTTTGCTTGTATAATGCAGAAGTGTCAATTAAAAAATGGCAGCTTCTGGAATGAGAACGACATTGCCAAGAATTTTTATAACTTACTGTATTAGTGAGGGCTCAGAAAGCATTTGTCTAAAAACGATGAGCTGTACATGAAAGCTTTCTGGGAAACGTGAGGCTTTTCCATTCTATTAAATACCTTTTAGAAGGGATGAGTGCCTCGAAATGTTTGTCCTCTCCGTGCTTAAAAGGCTCAGCACGTCCCATAAGTTGCTGTGCTTTATGTTATTTGTGTGTGTGCATCCCTCTCGCTGCTTTTCCTGAAATTATGGCTCTTTGTGCCCATAAATCTCTGCTGCACTTGGGCTCTAATGAACAAAAAAACTTCGTGCAGTGCTCCGTGAGTTAGAAAATCCCCTTTTTAGTCAATTATCAGCCCAACTGCTCGGCGTGTTTTTTCCGTTTCTTTATTAGTTACAGAAATGCATTTGAAATGGCTTGAAAATAAAATATTAATCCATTTTCTTTTAATCCTGTAGCCCTCTAGTCTGGTGCAGCCCAACGCTGATTACAAATAATTTGGATATAAATGGGATTGTACCAGAATTCAGCTCAGAGCAGTAATTACAAGTAAAAGCTTTGGTTACACTCCATGTTGGAGCAGTTGTTAAAACCAGGCCAATCAGCAGCATTAGCAGGGATATTATTAAAGCACATTAAAGTTTATTTCAAGGAAGTTCTGGCTCGGGGTAAGACCGAGATCTGGAAACAGCAATGAAAAGGCTGAACTCGAATTAGTCAGAATGAAGAGCAGGGAGAGAAAAATCTAATATTTGACAGGACTTTTTCAGGAGGGTTTGTTAAAAATGGGGCAAAAAGGACAAAACTTTCTTGGGATGAGTATGAGTTTGTAGATTTTTTCTCTATATATGTGTGTATTTTATATTTTTATATTATTTTTAATATTTTTTCCTCTCTATACTCAGAATTTTGCTTGGATAGCAGAGAGTGTTTGTCATCCAGCCTGTTAAGAGGTGAGGAAAGGAAATAATCCAGGTTTTTGTGTGTGCATGTGCACACAGGCTCAGCACTGAACCATCCAAAGGAGTTTATTGACACAGCTGGAAAAAGCCAATAAATAGTTTAAATTTTGTGCCTATTTAGCAAAAAATCTGAATCGCTCTCTGGAAATGCTTCATAAAAATGTGAAAATAGAGACTGTCACTCCCATCAGTGCTTCCAGGCTTGTTCCAGCATGCTTTAATGTGGATTATTCTTATTTAAAGTTATTTTCTTGAACTCAAAACAGAACCTCTTTCCCCTGTCTATCACCATTCCATCCCAGGCAACTCTCCATCCTGAATTTTGGCATTTATGGCTTTTGTTTTGGCAAGTAGCAGGGTTGTATTCCCAAAAGAATCTGTTGCGAGGGATCTTTGGGAGGAGCCTTTATTCTTTCATTTTGGTGCACAAAAGTTCACAGTGGAGATAAACTCTGAATTCAGGGCTGTCTTTTCAGGAAAATCTGTGTAAATGAGCACTAATTACCCCTGTGACAGGCAGCAAACCCCAAATCTGTATCCATTTAGGACGCCAGGCTTTCCGTAAGCTGTTTTTCCGAATAATCCATTTTACGCATTTATTAACCTATAAATACATTTTTATAAATCTCGATGACATTTGGGTATTTTATTAACCACAATAAACGCCAGGGAAAATTGAATTAAGAAAGCTTGTAATGTGCTTTACTACCAGTTTTCAAATTTTGCTGAGCTGTAAATGGTCCTGCTTTATATCCAGGATAAATCTGTTTGAGGACTGCAGGAATAATTCTTTTTCTTTGTTGCCAGAGGCCCTGACCTTTAGGTTGATGGGTGGTTTTTAACAGCTTCACTTCTGTCTGATTCTCTCTGATTCTGGAGTAATTTGATTATCTGCCTCGAGCAGGGTCCCAGTAGTGAAACCCTTTAGGTGATGGTACAAAATTTCTCACAGAGTTTGGAGGGTGTTGGACAAAGCTGGAGCCACCACGATCCTACAAACACCTCACAAAACACAAACTTCTTGTATTTGTCCTGTTCTTTCAATCACAATCTCAAAACAGGTACTGATAGTCTCCAAAATATGGGGAGGAGGCAATACCTGATCCCAAAAGTTGAATTTCTTCCAGCTGAGAACCTCCCCCTTCACTCGCAGAATAAAGTTGGTCATTTGAACAATTTGCAGTGGGTGCATGAAACCAAATTTTTCTGGGTGAAGCTTTTCTGGTTTGCTCTGTGATTGCTGAAGATGCTGCTCTGGGATTTCATCCTTTCCTATTTATCCTCCTTTTTTACATCTCCTGCCCAAATCTGAGCTTGTACTGTTTGTTTACCTGACCCCCATGCTTTTGGCTGCTAGGGATGGTGTTCCCTTCCTTAAGTGTATTTTTTTCCCCCAAATATTTGCATATCAGAAAGGCAAAGCTGGACTTACCAAAGTGTGGCTTTTCTTGTGAACCCAATTAATTTTTTCTCAGTTAATGAAGTACAATAACCTCATTATTTCAGAAATCCCCTTCAGTTTTAGGGTAGCAAAACCAGAGCCTGAGTTGTAATTAAAATTGGTGGAGCATCCCTCTTTGTGAAGACATTGATTTAACTAATTCTGGATTAACTTTTGGTTCTGTGATCACTCCTTGGGCTTAATTACACGGCTAAAACACCTTTTTCCTCTGGGTTAGGCTGGTGGGGTTGAGGAGCTCTGTGAAGCTGAGAGCAGAATTGCAATTTTGTGTTCTAGAGGTGCTCCTCAGTGGTTCAGGGGTGCTTTTCTGGTGCTCCTGCTGCTTCCAGGTGCACCTGGAGGATGCTCAGGCTCTGGGTACCACTCAGAGACCAGATCAGCCTCAAGCATCAGCTCAACAGGAAGAGGAATAAAAAGGGTTCAGGTGAATTCATGATGTAGGGGCAAAATGCAGAGTAGAAAGCACTTTGAGAGATTATTAATGAAAAATCTACTTTTTTTTTCTTTTTTTGCCCATATCCCAGGGCAGAGCAGGAGCCTCTGCAGTGACTGGGGCACCACAAGCAGCAGCTCCAGTAAACCAGAACAACCCCATTAATCCACAGCTATTCATAAACACACACTGCAGGCAGGAGGATGGGAGAAGCAAGAATAAAAAAATACCTGAATTCATTTATTTATATATTTATCTTTGTCTCTGAAGCATGGAAAGGCCACACCATTTGTTTGTATTGACTTAAAGGTCTCGTCTGAGGAGGCACTGACCACCTCATTCATTTATAAATCCTTCTCTTTCTGTTATTTCCCCTGGATGGGAGACAAATAATGAATTTAACAGCAAGATCAGTGGCACTAGACATCCTGGCAGAGGCTCCACTGGATTTTGTTGGTTAGGAGTAGTGCATGTGTACTTTATTTGCTTTAAGTAATTTCCCTGCTATTTACTGAGCTGGAAGGGTTGGAAATAACTTCTAGCTTTTCATTACAGCAGAATTTAACTCTTGCGGGGGTGGCCCTGGCAGTTGGGCAAATATGAGCTGGTGAAGGCAGGCATGATTTGACCCATAAAATTATCTCGTGTGACATTTGGATGTGTGAGGGGTTGGGTTTGGAGATCAGCTTGGAATAAAGATTCTCCCTAGAGAATCTCAGCATTGGTGCCTTTCTCCAGGGAATCTTCCCCACTTATTTATTTGCATCAGCTCCAACGCTGGGCAGAGTCTCTTCCAAGCCATTTCATAAAGGCACTGCAGCTCCAGGGTGGTTTTAGGAATGTTTTTGCTTGTTTGGAGAGGCTGGGTTATCTCCTTAAAGATCTGAACAATGAGGGATGACAGCAAACAGCCCGGCTGTGTTTGCTGTGTGCTTTATTTCTGGCTGAGGAGGAGGCTGGCTGGAGACAGACACATCTGTCATCTCAGTTCTGGTGAGCACGCATGAACTTCTTAGCCTAAAACGTGGTTTATCTTGTCTTATTTTATGAGTCTTCTCAGAAGTGTTGTAGGTGTGAGGAGCTTATTTTGGTTTGAGCACTTATGCAGCTCCACAGAGCAGTTCAGCAAAGAAATCACCTTCGTTCCTGGCAGAACGTGGCACGTCCATCATTCAGCATTGCTGTGAGTAATGTCCTCGATGATTTAAAATGCTTTTATGGGCACATTTATCTCCAGGAAAGAGCAGCCATTGACCACTTGCATACTGCATTGCCCCAGAAACCAAACAACAGCTGAATGTTCTTGTCAGACTCTGTTTTATTGGTTTATTTTTTCTTTTCAGAGAAATGAGTGGCAGGACCTTGCTAACATTTCCCATTCCTTTTTTGCCTTTCTCCTGCCTCTGGTGTTGGTAACACTCACCAGCTTCATTCTGCTGAGCAGCAGCACCTCCTCAGAGCATTTTTGTGTTCCAGGATTTATTCAGAGGGAGAATAAAGCAGAGGCAGTGTGAGTGAAGTTTGCTTTATGGATGCACGTGCTAGTCCTGAAATGAGATTGCTCTGGGGATTTTCAAAGAGCCCTTTTGGCTCTGACCCAGACACCTCTTGTGGGAGGAATCCCAGCCCCTACCTTGGATAGAGCCATGCAGGAGGGAAATCCTCTAAATGCTGCTGCAGGCCAGTCTTCAACACCATGGTATTTTCAACAGGAGATTTAAAGGGCTTAAGGAAAAAAAAAAAAAAATCAGCTCCAATTGAAGGTCAGAACAACTGAAATGGAAGTACTTTGAGTGTGATAATCTGCACTGGTATTTTATGAACTGTAGCTTTGTATCCCCGGGTCACTGTTTTCTAGCATTGATCACTGTAATCCAAAATCATTTCCCTTCTATAAAATGTGCTGCCTGTCTGGAGTGCTGATCCTGGCAGGGAGACCAGAGGGGAGGGATGCAGGAGCATCCCCAGCCCTCTCTGAGGGCAGAGATCCCTCCCTACCTGTGCCCAGGTGTGCACCCTGCCCTGTCCCCCTGTGCACAGCAGCTGAGCTCATGAAATAATTCAGTCCCCACCACATACTTGTAAGACTTCAAAACCAAAACGCTTCTGGGCTAATCCAACACACTTTGATTGGAAATAATTGCTTTCCTGGTAGTTTTTGTAATGTTCATCATGCTCTTATTCTATCTTCCTTACTCCCCCGGCCTATAATTATGTTTTGAAACAGAAAATTTGTACCAAGACGAGTACAAGTGTACAGCTGTTCCTTTAGTCCTTAAATGTATGGAACACCACTTATTGAGCTGCACCCTCATTAGCAGAGCTGCTGGCGTGAGTGCTGGGCCCAGTGCAGACTGGTGCAGCTCCATTTCATGGGTTTGTTTGGAGCAGTGAAAGCAGCAGGAAATGGTGACAGATTCCAGCAGCCACTTAAGGTTTGCAGGAATTGACTGAAGCACGGGAGATCTGTGAATGTTTGCAGCTGACTTTGCTTGATTTCATTTATTATGTCTTAGTGCTTATATCCCTCTTTGTAAACCCCTTGGTGGGTGATGGGCTGCTCAGAGAAGCTGCTCTGGAAGTGTCCCAGGCCAGGCTGGACAGGGCTTGGAGCAATTTGGGATAGGAGGAGGTGTCCCTGCCCATGGTAGGGGGTGCATTGAGATGAGCTTTAATATCCTTTTCAACCCAAACCATTCTGGGATTAGAAGATAACAAGCTGGAAATAAGGTGGCAGCAGATTGAGCTGAAAATATCCACAAAAATAGAGTTCAAGAGGAGTTTCACTGCTGGCTTGGATGGCTGAAGTTTGGGTGGTTTCTCCTCTTTCTGCTTCCTTGTAAAAGTCAACTAAACAGCAAATTCCTGAAGGACTTGGTCTTCCCTCAAAAGATGCTGTGGTTTGATTCTGGCATTTACTTTGCTAGTGAAGGACCGGAGTCCACCTGGAGATCGGAGTCCCCAGGGCTTGGGCTCAGTGTGAAGCTGTAGAAATGCAGCTGGTTCCCAAAAAACCCCCTTTTCCCTGTGCTTGGAACAGCTCTGCTGCCCAGCCAGGTTTGTGGAATGGCTCTGGAGCTCTCATCCCACCCATCAGAGCTTTCTGCACCTGCCTCTGACAGAGCTCCCAAAAATCACTGGCTGATTTATTGCTGTTTTATAAAGGGCTGATGAGATCACACTCATTGGCAGATTTCACAGGAATGGAGCCTACAAATGGATTATTACAAGTTTTATTCCAATGACTAAATTATAAGCTGTTAAAAAACCCCTTTTTATGTTATCTTTAGTTTAATGCAGGCTGTAGGTGCAAACCTCGATGGAGCGAGCTGTTTGCAAAGGCATGTAGTTACAGGACAAGTGGGGATGGCTTCCCACTGCCAGAGGGCAGGGAGAGATGGGATGTTGGGATGAAATTCCTCCCTGTGTGAGGGTGGGCAGGCCCTGGATCCCTGGATGTGCCCAAGGCCAGGCTGGATGGGATTTGGAGCAGCCTAGGACAGCAGGAAGTGTCCCTAACATGGCAGGGTGGGACTGGATGGGCTTTAAGATCCTTTCTAACCCAAACCATTCTGGAATTCTGTGGTATTCTATTCTAGATTTGGCGTGGGGAATGACCAGGTATTTGTTTTTTCATAAACAAATCATAAACCCCCTTTATGTCTCCATCTCTTGCCCACCCCCCAGAGCACGCGTGGCCTCTGGAGCGGCGGCGGCGCACGTTCTGCTGAGCCTGGAAGAATTCTGTGACGAGCTTAAAATGTTTGAGACATCAATTTGTCCTTTTAATGAAGGCAGAGCAAGATAAATAAGGCATGTATGCAGATGTCACTGGCACTTAGGCATGTGCATGTCAGCGTTGATAAAGCACTGAACTTCCAGGGCTGGGGCTGGATTAGCGCCCGTCTCCTCAGCCGAGCGAGGGGGCTCATTTAGCACAGCATCATCAATTTTTGTTAGGGCCATATATAGTTTTTTTTTTTCCCCTTTTTGTAGCTGGTTGGACTGGAGAATTCATCAAGATGGAAGTGCCCACAGCCCAAAGAAATTCAAGGCGTGTGTTTGTTCTGTGCGTGGCGCTTGTACTTCGGGTGAGGAGACAGGAGGGTTACGTGAGCTGCAGGAATGCTTTGGGCTGAGGGAAAAAATTGCTTTTTTTGGCTTCTTTAAAAGTGCATTATAATGAAATGGACTCTTGTTGCATTTGATCACAAAAGCACTCCTTAACATGATACTCAGGAACATCATTTTCTTCTCTTGGGCAGCCATAGTTCACAGTTGCTTTGGCAGCTACATTCTATTTAATCTGTCAATTTTTCTCACATGGTGTAGCTGCTGTGAGAGAAATTGGAGCTGTTATAGTCTGTGCTTTGATACAGTCTGGGAAATGCAAGGTGGGAGACAGCAAACCAAACACAGCACGCCAGTAATTCCTTGAAAATCGCTGCTGTTCCAGCACGGCCATTTCCATCCTGGGGAGCTGTCACCATTCCTCCTGCAAGGAGATGCCTTTGCTTGGATCCTTCTTTTTAATTTGTTTTGGTGCTGCCTATTAAATATACTCTGCAGGGCTTGGAGCTTTTCCCCAGTTTTTTTTTGCTTTGTTTTGTTTTAATGATTTTCTGCTCTCTGTTTCTAATGGTTTTTCGTGATCTCCACATTCTGGTTTTGAGCATCCTGGTCTGTGGAAGATGTCCCTGTCCATGGTAGGGGTGGAGCTGGATGGTTTTAAGGATTTTTCCATCCCAAACCGTTTTGATTTAGATGAAATCACAAATCAAACTCCTCTGTGTGTACAGCCTCAAATCCAACTGTCTTCGTTGATCTTGGAAATATTCCTGATGTCTGGATTGAACCCTTAAAATATTTCTGAGTAACAGCAAATTCTCTGCAGCAAGGAGCTGCCTCCTTCCATGATCCTGAAGGGATTTCATCCCAGAGATGAGAATATATTTTAACAGAATATTTATTTCTTATCTTTCTCCAAAAAAACAACTCAGTGAACCAAAAATGATTCTGCTCTGGAAGTGTGAAGTGACTTCAGCAGGGAGGTGTGATGGCCAGTCCTGGCTCTGTGATTTCAAAGAGAAATAGGATTTTCAGATGGAATTTTGGGGGACTTGCTTATATTTCTAAGAAAATTCAGTGATAGAATAATAGAGGAATAGGTTTATATAATATAGATAGTTCTTTATATTTTAGGTAACAGTTACTTTTTAGAATAATTATTAAACCTCCTTTACTTTAAACACTCTCTAATATAGTAATTTTTCTTATGCTTCTAAATCCAAATAAAAGTGACTTTTGCAACAACTCAGTAAAAATGCAGTACAACCAAGGCAGAATCAGCAGCAAACCCTGTGCATTTATTCAGTGTACATTTCCCAGAACTGGTGCCAAATTCAGCATCTCTGGTGGAGCCTGATGCAATTTCCCTGAAGTTAATGGAATTACCAGGTCAGGATCTCACTTCTGCTCTCTCCCTGTGACCCCTTGCTTGTCTTTGCTCCAAAATTTCCCCACTGCTGTTTTCAGGTGACTTCACGTGTCTCAAACTGGTATGGATCCAGGGGTTTTTGGGTCCAGCTGCTGACCTTCCCAGTGCATGTCTATTGATGTCCCTAAGTTTAGTGGTATGTTGATATGATACAAATTCTATTTTTAATTTGCAATATTGTTATCTGCTGGTATCATCCTCCTCCTGTAGCACCTCCTGGCATAAATCACACCAAAGCAATTAGCAGTAGGAATTCAGCTCTGCTCACACCAGAGCATTTTCAAATTGTCAGTGCAGAAATTGGCACTTAATTTGCCCTTTTTGCAGGAAGGTCTGGGTGTGTTTTTATTAAAAAGCTACTAAGCATCCCCACTGACTAGATAAGAACATGATTTACTGATTTGCCCTGCATGAATGGGAGGTTTTTCCCCCCATTAAAGTATTACATGGACAAAAGGAGGGGTCAGAATAACTCTGAAAGCTTTACAAAGATCAGAGCTTTTGCCTGGTGAGGTTGCAGTATATTTTTGCCAGGTAAAGCAGTCTTTAATTACATATTTTCTATGGACTTGGCACTCTGGATATTCCTCCTGTGCAAGCTCTGGTTGTGTTTGTGTTCTTGCAAGGGCTGCTCCAGCTGGGTTTGCAGTTTGAGACCTTGCATTGCTTTATTCTGCTGCTGCCACATTCCAGGATGTTTCATTCATTGGTTTAGAGTGGGGAGAGCAGAGAGGGGAGAAATGTGCTGAGGTCAGAGGGAAGGGTGAGGCTGAAGGGCGGGAAGGAGTCAGATCCCAGTGGATCTCAGCTCCCATCCCCTCTGTGTGTCAGCAGTGGTGGCACGGCTGCTCCTGAGGCTGGGAATGCTCCTCCTGAGGCTGAGGAGCTGGGAATGGTGCTCTGGGTGGCTGGGGAGCTGGGAATGAAAATGTTCCTCCTGAAGCTGGAGAGCTGGGAATGCTGCTCCCGAGGCTGGGAATGGTGCTCCTGAGGTTGAGGAGCTGGGAATTGTTCTCTGGGAGGCTGAGGAGCTGGGAATGCTCCTCCTGAGGCTGGGAATGGTGCTCTGGGAGTTCCAGTGGCTGTCAGGAGCAGCGGCCGTGCACAGGGGGAATCAGAATTTTCCTTTTGATCTCACATCACGCTGTGATTATTCCAGCTGAGGGTCTGAAGCTGGGTTAGGCTCTGGAGAGAGCAGCCCTTGGAGCATTGGCTGGGCCCCAGGTCCGGGGAGGAAGAGTGGGCACAGAAGCAAATGCAGAGTGTCTGAATGAGGCTGCCTCGCCCTGGGGAGCTCCTCAGCCTGGCTGAGGAGATGTGGAGGGCTCTGCTGCTGTCCTCTGCTCCTCTCAGCACTCTCCTCCAAATCCAGGAGGGCTTTTCCATGGGTGGGAGGATGGCACGAGGCTGCCCCCAGGACCGCTTGACCGAGCAGCTTCAGGTTTCCACAGAGCTCTGCTGCAAGGGGAGCTCTGGTCCTGGGCTTTGCACAGCCTGGAAGAAAGGGATTAAAAGGCACGGTGGGATATGAGCTGCAGCTGTTGAGAGGGAAGTTTAAAGGTCCCCATATGGAAATTTTGTGGTCCCAGTGTGACGTGTAATCCTCCTACTCTCGCACGTATTAAATTGTCGTCGGGCACGGGTTGATCCTGGCTGCTGGGGTTTAATCTTGGCATTTACATGGAGTTCTTGATGCTGTTCATGCCACAATGTCCCCAGATCCTCACAGATTCCTCCATGGAATGCTGCTCATCATCTCCCGCCACCATGGGAGCTTTTTCGTGCATTCTCACTTCTAGCACAATATTAAGGTCTGGATGTTTGGGAAATATTGTCTGTTCTTCTTGTCTCAAGCCCTTTTTTCTAAAGGACAGAAGTGATAGCTCAGGGCTGCAGGATAAAGGGACTGGTCCTGATGAAATGAATTTTAATTTGTTGTTCCCTGATAATGATCTCATGAAGAGCCACAGATACACTTCTGCTGTAATATTTATAATAAAAGCTCCAAGAAAAAGCTCATTTGTTTTTTTTTTAAGGCAGCCCTGTTACAGTGCTCCAAGTCCCAGGATAGTCTAAAATAAATAAAAAAATGAACTCCAAGATGAATCTATTAAGTGAAATGAATTCAGCACAGAAGGAGTTGCTGCACATCCTGGGCCTGCTCACTGTGTTACAGCTGTGACACGGCTTCCCAGATGGCACAATTATCTTCCTAAAATATTGTGGAAAACTTCCATTTGTCATTTGGATTAGTGCACTGAGCTTTCCCTAAACACAGGCAGAGAGCTCTGCCTCTCTGTGTTCTTCATGGCAGTAATTAGCAATAATTCACTTGGAATCAGAAAAACACTTTGCAGGAACAGGGAACAAGCCAACTTCTTCCATTTCCATTTCTGAAACCGCTGTCCTGCGTGGCTGTACCTCAAATCTTTGACATCAAACCAGACCTTTACACGGTTTTCTTTTTCTGAGGAGTATTTTATATTCTCCTAATTGGCCTGTCAAGGATTTCAGATGGTGGGCATGTTTTCAGCATGCACTGGGCTGCAATATTTGCACTCATGTAGGATGATGAAAATATGGCTGTTTATTCTTTTATCAGTCAGGAAGCTGTGGTGGATGATAAACCTTCAGCACAGCCAGCATCAGGCCCCTTTTGGATGTTATTTATGAAATTGTAGAGATGTCTGGTCATGACTGAAGTATAAACGATGTTCCAATCCCAAAACATAAAGCTTCTTATGTTTTCTGAAGGGGAGAAAAAGAAGGGCTGAAAGTCAAGGTGTGTAGGGCTAGAAAAAGATTCCTTTAGGGAAGAGATAAAAAAATCCATATATTTGTTATTTTACCTTTTTTTTTTTATTTCTTATTTTTAGGACTTAATCTTTTCAAGCTTAAATTTGAGGGGCAATAAAAGAAATCTATAATAACAGAGAATTGAATTATAATCTGGCCAATGATCCTTAGGAGAAATTTGGGGTTTACTTAAATCTGCTTGCTACCTGTTGAAAAAAAATCAAGTTAGTTTTTTGTCACATGATTATTATTGCTTGATTATCACATCCCCAAATTAAAACACCTCCATAATTGTGGGAATTAACCAGCAGTGATACAACACAAAAGTGTGGGAGAAAAGAGGATATGGATTTAGGGACTCCTAAATTAATAATATATTAATTATAATATTAAATATCTCGAATAATTTTGAGAGATTCTGCTGATGAATGGAATTTGAGTTTGCTTTTCTTTGGCACTTTTAGGGAAAAAAAAATTGTTTCCCTGCAGCTACAGAAGGGGATGTCTGGATGGTGGGTTTACTATCGGAGGAAGTAAATACAAATAAAATAAAACATTTGTAAGTAAAAACAAAGCCACTTCAGTGCCACCAAAGGAGTGGAGGGAGCTGCAGGAAGGGAATGAGCTCCTGCAGGAGAGAAGAGGGGGCAGTGCCCTGCAGGGAATTCCTGCCTCTGGAGCAGGAGAGGCAGGAGCCGAGAGCTTTCGAGTGCTGAGGAGAGGAGATTATGAAGCAGAAGCCTCTTGTCCAGATAGACACACTTGACATTTTGCTGAGTGAAATAGAGCTGGGAGGACAAAATAGCAGCGACTGTGTCGGAGTTATCCAATCCTTAAATTTGATTTTGAGTCTGGCAAGGAACTGAAGGCACTGAATTAGGTTGTTTTGTGTCCGTGGTGAGCCTGGAATCCAGGAGGGGGGAGGAAAGGCCTGACTGAACGCCTCAAGTTATGCTTGAATGTCTGGGATTGGGAGTTCTTGGGAAGTGTTTTGCATTTAGAAAAATAAATGAATCAAAATGAAATTGCTTCCTCCCCTCCCTCATCACGCATTTTGGTTTTCATTGGGAAAAATACTTTTGAAGGATGTTAAAGAGTGGTTGAGCTGGTGAAGACCCTCAGACCTTCCAGCTCACCCCAGTGAGAGCTGGGGCAGCCAGAGCAGGTGGCAGGGCTGTGTCCAGCTGAGATTTGAGCATCCCCAAGGATGGGAGACCCCAGTCTCTCTGGGCAGCCTGTTCCAGTGCTGTGCCAGCCCTGGTCAGGCTCTTTGCTGGGCTGGATCCACTCTTCCCCCCTCTGTGCAGTTTTTTTGGGTTATTCAAGAGCAAAAACTGCAAGAATGTGGTTTGAAGCATCTGAGGCAATGGCCGTTCTGGGACAGGTGACCTTCCTCCACTGGCAGGAAGTTTCCTGGAGGAGAAGGTTGACCCAAAGCAGACTGGGTTTATTTTTGGAGCCTGGGGTGTGTTGGCAGGAGTTGGGTTCCTTTTGGAACTGAGGCATTGACAACACAGGAAAACAATTCCACATCCAGACTTATTTATACCCCTCTTGTAGGAGGGTCAGGATATTACACCCTTGCAAAGACCTCTGGGTCAAGTATGGTGATAGAATTTGTGAGGACTTTATTTTTCCTTACCCACAAGGCCATCCTTTATTCCTATCATTTTTTATTGCTGGATTTTTTTTTTTTTTTTTTATGACGTGATACAACTTCATTCTCCCTGGAAGTGGTTCCATCTCAATCAATCAGTGGAGCTCCTGGGAGGAGGAGGTTAAATGCTGAGCCAGCTCATCTCTGCGTCCTGGGCAGTTGTACCTTCTGGTGGGGGGTCACTTCAGTGTCCAGGTGGTCACCTCAAGAACCCGTGTCATGAATTGACCCCCTGCCGCTGGCACACGCAGTTCTCAGCTCAGGAGCAATAAACACAGCTTCCCATCCCCGTAATGAGTTTCCTGCAGCAGAGTGCAAGCTCCGGGGTTTCTCGTTATCGGCAGATAATCGTATTCTGGCGGCGGCTCTTATCTCGCACGATGAATGTCCTGAGGATGTGATTATCTCCTGATACCTCTCCAGCCTGCTCAGCTTTGCTGTTCCCTGGCAGTACAGGTTGATTTTTATCGTGGCAGTGAAGGAATAACAGTGACCATTTCCTTGTGGGTGGTATCAGGCGTTGAAGCCCCAAACACCTTGAACCAGGTATTGAAGAAAAGTGAGTGTGTTAAAAACCCTTCTCCTTCAGCTTGTGTTTCAATAGCTGCAGGAGGCAAAGCTAGCAGGAATTCTGGAAGCAGACAGGTTCTTCTGCATCCAAATAATCTCTCCTTCCCCTCAAAATCTTGGGTTGGTTCTTTTAACTCTTTATGACACCACTGGATTTCCTGAAGGTGCCTGGAATTTAAGGTGCCTATAGAGCTTTAACAACGTGAAAAATTGTGTACTTGAGTTATCATCTGCATTTCAATATTATCTTTGAGACAATTTGGGTCTTCCTAAGCAGATTGTGACTAATGACAGTGCGTTAATTATGATGAACATTTATTTTTTTTTAAATAAAGAATGAAGCTCAGTTGAAGGGTGGATGCACGGTGCTTGGCAAAGCACAAAAATGCAGTGGGCAGCAGTGTGGAAATTTGGGGATATGCTGGAGAAAGTCAAAGTTATTTTTTAGAGAAAGAGATAAGAAAAAAGTTGTGAAATTTGTGCAGCAATTGGTGGTGACAGCAAATGAAATGCAATGTATATTCAAGCATATACATGGATATAGAAACAGAGTAGCCCTGATGTGTTGATGCAATAAATTATTAATACTTTTGAATAGCCATAAATATGCTAATGCTGCAGAGGAGTGCATGGAGGATTAATGTGTTCATTTTTAGTGCATGGAGGGTTAATTTGTTCATTTTTAGTGGGGTCAGAGAGGTTTTAGTGCAGGAAGTTTAGGTTTGGGACACTCATATCTCTATTTTGTGCACTGTATCAATATAAAGTGGGTAGAGGCAATGAGAAGTTTAACCTACAGCATCCATGAGATGTGTTTGAACGATCCAAGCACTGAAGTGATGAAATTTCAATCACTTAAAGAACTTCCTTTGAAGGAGAAAAGTGTAGCAGTCGTTTCATTTTCCTCATTGCACTAAACAGAGTTTTTATTCATTCTGTAAGAATCATTCTGTGCCTGACTTCACCATTTCCCTCAAAATATCACCTTTTAATTGTTTTTTTTTTTATGTTGTTCTCAGTATTAAGTTTGATGTCCAGGTCTGGGGACATAAAGGCGTAGCCATCATTTTGGAAAACAGAGGTTAACTCTTCCCTCCAATATTTTTATTTTTTTTTGACTTCTCAGACCTTCTTGCTGAGGCAGCACATTGCCTGCAGAGTTGAGATCTCTGACAAACACTTGTCCTTGAAGCCCACGTGTGGAATCTGTTGTGGATGGAGCCTGCTTGGCTATGGGTTATGGTTATGGTTAAGCCACCTGCTCCCCCTGGGACCTTCCCCAGGGATGGGAATTGTTGCTTGGAAGAGCCTGGATCCCAAAAAGTGTTACTGAGCTGCAGGAGGGGCAAGCAGGTTTGTGGGATGGGGCAGGCAAAGCCATCCATGCGCTGTTTGGAAAGGAACTCCTGTGCTGGTGTTGGAAGTAAAGCACAACCAGAAAAAGGGAATTTTATCTTGAAGATCCTCCCCAATGGAATCTTTAATGACAAAAATAGTGACTGGCTGTGTGATTGGCACCAGAAAGAACAAAGTGACCAGGCTTTGCCACCACTAAAAGAAGTGTCATCACTAAAGGTGCCATCACTAAGAGAAGTGTCACCACTGTGCATTAGTTAATGAACCAGGGTGGTCAGGGGTGGATGATCTTTGGAGATAACACGTCCCCACAACCAGCTCAAACCCATTTTCCTTTTGATAAAAGTCCCAGCTTTGAAAGTGAGATCAGATTCTGCGCACAGACAAAACAAGGGGACAGATTGCTTTTAAATCTACCCAGGTACTTGGTGTGTTAAAAAAAAAAAATAAAAAAGAAATCAATAGTTGGAGCTGTCTCTCCTTTGGCAGACAGGGGTTCTTATTACCAGAGATGCTGTGGATCAGACGTCAGCTGGGGCAGGGAGGGGATGAAGAAGTTGCTCTGCTGTCAGAGGAGACCTTGTGCTTTTAAGCTTCATTTCTATTATTGATTACAACATCTCTGTAATAAATCAGGTGCAAGTTTGCATTTAATTTTCAAAGCCTGCAAATTCCGTTTGTTCTACAAGTTCAGAGTGACAGAAATCTTGTAATGAATGTTGAAAGAATTGTTTCTTGAGTAGTAACCACTCATTCATAATTGTCCAAGGAATTCGCTTGTGTTTAGAAATCATGTGTTGGATTAATGGAAATTTCTCAGTTCTCAACATTTTTACTTTTTTTTTCCCTTGGATTTCTTTATTTTTTTAACCAAGATGTAGAAAAACTGATTCAAAGTTTTATTAAGTGCTTATTTGTCATAATGGACACCTTATCCTGGTGTTTTTTATAAACTGGGGGGATTTACAGAACAGTCAATCTGGATTTCCAAACTGCCTGGTTGAGAAGACTTCTCCAATTGCATTTGATGGGAGAAAAAAATGCCTGATTTTCTTCCTATCTCACTGTGTATTCTGATGGATTAGGATTGTATCCATCTGTGCATTTTGATTGGAGATACCAAATGATCAAAAGCACTGTGTCCCCCCCCGTCCTCTTCCCATAAAACTCTGGGCAGAAATAAAACTTCCCAAGGAGTAAATTCTGGCAGGGTAGCCCCTGCCATGGATGTGTGGGATGGGTGACCTGCTGCTGGGATCCAGGAAAGCCAATTCCAGCCGTGTGGGTTGGGAAAGGAGCTCCCAGCCGCCCTCACTTCTGCTCAGAACTGTGGTGTGGTGAAGTGGGAACACGCTGGGAACGAGGCTCAGTGTTTAAAATGAGATGTGCCTAAACATCCCAAGGGGGCTCTAATTGCTCTTCCAATTATTCCTTACTCTGAGAAGGACTTGCTACCTTTCAGAACCAAAAAAGAGCTATTTTAATTTTTCGCTTCAGCTTTTCTCCTTCCTCAGTTTTATCCTCTCTTTGCTAGAGCAGGAGGCATCACAAGGGGCTTCCAAAATATCTCCTAAAGGAGAAACGATGGAGCTGGAGCTTTAGACTCCCTTTTCTTGTGGAGCTGCTTGGCTGGTGCGAAGTTCAATGTCCATCCTCTTTAATTAATGCCATCTTTGGCCCACGGGGATTGCTCCAACTGCACCTTGTTTGTCACGAGTCTCACGCCTGGCAAGTGCCTGCTGATGTGAGAGCAGAGCCTTTTTAATGAATGCCACTTAACGGGGTGAAGCAGTTTGGGCTAGGCATGATTAAGTTTGTGATCAAGAGCTTGACGAAGAATTTGATAGTTGATGTTGATTAAGAATATTGGATGGTAATTAATGCACAGCTCCTGTCTTTTACGTGTCTGGAGAATCAAAGCAGCTGAGAACAGCTCTGGGAATCAGTGGCACTGCCAGCTCACATGGAGCTTTTAGCAATTTATCCCTCTCCTAAATTGCCTGTGGACAGCAGCAGGAGAGGGGTCTGGTGGTTGAGTCCATCTCTGTTAATTATCACAGGGACCAGAGATCCCAGGAGGGTGAGGCAGCTCAAATGTCTCCAGGATTCAATTTATTTCTTAAATAAATATTATAATGCAACACTTCAACAACCTCTTCCCTCTGTAATTTCTTGTACTGGAAGAGCAAAAGTTTGGGTTCATGATGTGTCTCTTGTAGATTCCAGTTGGCACTTGAGGTCTGCAGTGTAATTAAACTCCAGTTCCTTCAGGGTCTTCATTTAATTTTAGAGAGAGGGGACCTTGCTCCATATCCCTGGGTATGGGTGAAAACAGTCCTTGGAGTTCCAAGGGTTTGGATAAGGCATCTTTGGATGTTTATTTTTATCCAATCTGTTATTATTTAAAACATATCCCACTCTGATTTCCACCACGGAAGAAAAGGAGTAACAGGATGAGACCTACAGCAATACTGAACAGACTTCAAGTGGCTGTTTGCCCAAAGAGAGTAGGTTTAAAATAGTATAAATTAAATATTATTTGGAAAAAAAAAAAAAAGAAAAAGCAGATGTTCATTGTAAGAGAAATTCTGGCAATCCAAATTCTTGTTTTTCAGCTAAATGAAACCAAATCTGAAATTACTCTTAACAGAGTTCTCCACATGGCTGCAGAAGCTTCATATTTTTCCTCCAGATGAATTAAAAATACAAAGCCTTATTATGTGTTGCGCTAAAGAGGAATGAAAACAATATTTTATGCAAATGTAAAGCTGCCATAATTGAAGCGAAATAACTACAGACATTAATTTTACTCTGTTTTAATTTCACAGAAATCACACTTATCAAAACCGTACATTTTGAAACAATGAACCTCTTCTATCAAATTAAAAATGAACAGCTTTTACATAGCACTAAGTCACTTGATTTGGCTCCAACGCAAGAGTTCATAGCTGAAGAGAGGAAAAAATGTATTTTTAAAATCAGAAGCTTGTAGGGGTTTTTATGGAGAGGGGAATGAATCTGTAGTTGGGTTTTTCTGGAGAAGGGAATGACTCTGCAGAGATGTGTTAAAGCTCCCTGTGAGCACAGTGCCTGCTGGCTTAGTCCATGCCCAATAACAGTTTGGTGAGGTGAGCTGGGGGGAAAATGATCCCAAATCTCCTCTAAAACTACACTGGGACGATGGAATCATTGACTCATGGAATGGTTTGGGTTGGAAGGGACCTTAAAGAGGATCTTGTGCCACCTTCCACTGGACCAGCTAGTGGGGTCATCCCTGGTGTTTATTCCACAGCCAAGGAGGGTGGTGCTGCTCTGCCAGCCCTGAGGGCAGCCCCCTTCCCTGTGCCACTCATTCCCAGCTGGATATCAGCAGGATTGGGAGATGGGTGCTCAGAGAGCTCCCCCCCTCTCCAGGGAGCCCAAATCTGTCACCTCTGTGTCCAGCAGGGAAATGATGGAGGGGAGAGTGATGAGCAGTGAGAGGTGAGGAGGAAGCCGTGGCCTGGCTGCTCCCGTGGGGCAGGGATCTGGATTTGTTCCCAAATTTTCTGCTCTTCCGAGGCACAGCCTCCCTGTGCCCTGCCCCGGGTCCCTGCTGCTGCTGGGGAGATGTTACAGCAGCCTGAGAATTGATGTGGCATCTTGAATGCATAAAGAGTGTTCCTGAGACACATCCAAGGATAATTCCCCTGAGCCTGCTCGGGGGCTGAGAGTTTGTCCCCAGCATGACTTGTGTCGTGCTGGGCTCAGCGTGACTCTTGGGGAAAGGCAGGGAGGGATGATTGACATGAGGTGACAGGACACAGGGAATGGCTTCCCACTGACAGAGGGCAGGGTGGGATGGGATTTTGGAAGGAGTTGTTCCTGTGAGGGTGACGAGGGTTTGGAATTCCCAGAGCAGCTGTGGCTGCCCCTGGATCCCTGGCAGTGTCCCAAGGCCAGGCTGGACATTGGGGCTGGAGCCCCCTGGGACAGTGGGAGGTGTCCCTGCCATGGCAGGGGTGGCTCTGGGTGGGGTTTAAGGTCCTCCCAAACCAGTCTGAGGAATCTTTGTTTAGTTTCAGACCAGGTAAAAATCAAAACGCCCTTGAATTCTCCACTCTGGACCTTTGATATTACAGAAGAAATTTCTTTTAAATCTTTGAGTCTCTAATTCTGTACTTTTTTCTTTCTTTTTCCCTGGATGGTAAAGACTGTAAAACCACCATATAAAGTCCATAAAATGTCAGAGCAGTATTAGCCCCTCACAAGGGCAGCTTGATGCTGATGGGCTGTATGATCCTTGCCCTGATTTTCTCACATTTGTCTACAACCAGTTCACATATGGGGCCTTTGAAAGAAGATGATGACCGAGAACGTTGTGTAAGTTGTTATTGAATAGAAGTTCAGCTTTCTGAGGCTTTCATAGATTCCTGACTACTCTGAAACATCAAGTGTTGGAAGTACAAGATTGGTGCTTTTGTGGCCTAATCAACAGCTGTGTATTCCCCCTCCCCTTATTTTCCTCTCTCCCTTTAGACTTGTGAATTAGTTTTCCCCTTCAGCAGATTGTTTTTTCTTTATCTTTCATACTTAGATACTGTAAAAAGTAATTAAGATAATCTTATCAAAGGAACATGAAACAGAAATTTAACTGATTAAATTTCAGACCAATTAGTCATACAGACGCCTTTGTGTAGACCTTCTGTGGATTTTGCATCGCTTGTACTTTCCATTTCCTATTTTACAACTGCATGAAGTTAGGAAATTGCATTCCATGGAGATGGTAATTAACTTTGGTAATTAAAATACCACCTTCGTAGCAGATAACCAGTCAGCTTCAGGTCAATGACAATTTCTGATGCGACACGTTTAATCTTATGGAAGATTGAAATGTAAAAAAGTACAGGAGCAATTTCTGGGGGGGAGGAGAGGGGGTTGTTGTGTCACTTCATGACAAAATACCCTAAAACTTCTCCAAGGTGGTGGGACAGGGGGAAAGGGGGCTGAATTTCAGTCTAGGATTTAATGTTGGATTGATCTAGAAGATTTTAGGGTGGACCCTGTGGCTCTGCATGACTCCTGCCAGGAGGGGACAGCCAGGGGAGGCTCTGCTCCCAGGAACAGGGACAGGAGCAGAGGGAACAGCCTCAGGCTGGGCTGGGGAGGCTCAGGGTGGACCCCAGCAGGAATTTCCCCATGGAGAAGGTGCTCAGGGATTGGAACTGCCCAGGGGGGGTTGGAGTGCCCATCCCTGGAGGTGTCCAAGGTGCTGGATGTGACACTCTGGGCTGGTGACAAGGTCAGGTTGGACTCAATTGTCTTGGAGATCTTTCCCAAGCTGAGAAGTTCCTGTTCCAATACCACAGATATTCCAGGGTGGAAGAAATACTTGTCCCAATATGGAGAAGCAGTAAAAAAATATCTGAGTGAAACAAAATGGCAAAAAAAAATCTGAAAAAAAACCTTCAACTCCACTTTTTATGTCAGCAAGCACAAAGAAATTGTGAGGAGGGGTGAAGGGTCTGCTGAACATTAATATTGGCATAGATCTGTAGTTATTTGGAAGTCAGACTAAAACTTTTCCTATAAAAATTGCAATTAAATATTTTCACAGATGTCATTATTTTCTACAGATGTCTGCTCACTCTCTAACTTTAGAGCCTCCTTTGAAATAAAAGAGATTAGTAATGAGATGAAAGTTGACTTTAAAATAAAAGGAAGATTAGTAATGAGATGAAAGTTGGCTTTAACTAAAAAGAAATTAGGCCCTTAAAAGGAGATTATTAATTACAGCTGTCTTCAAATAAGACAGAAACAAGCCTTGAGGAAGCAGATTATCAGTGTTTGTAATAACTGAGCCCAAGGTATGGGCACAAAGCAGTCAAAGCCCTGAAAGGCAAGTGTTGGAAGAGCAGGTGGGGGGATGCAGCTGGGGAATAATCCTCTTAACCTCATCAATACTCACCCAGGGCACAAATGAGGGCTGGGGGGAGAAAAGCCAGTGCTGCCAATGGCAGGGGAACCAAAGGAGATCACAGCCACTGGAGCTGGAAGCTGGAAGTTGGTTGTGCCCAGTGTGAGCAGCTCCACTCCCCCAATTTACTGTGAGATTCACTGGAATCTCTTGATCAGGACAGAATAAGAAATGAGCAGATTATTAAATATTTTAAGGAACAAAATATTTAGACTGCGGTTCAAAGCTTTTTTTTTATCAGGGCTAAATCAGCCGAGACTGGAAGTTCAGAACTTGGTTTGTCATCCAGGGAGTGGCTCAGTGGAATTCTCCCCCTGCTCAGACACCCAGGAAAAACATGGCTTGGAAAGAAACCCAGTTTAGTCTGTGGTGGAGCATTGTCACCATCAGAAGGGTGACAGTGTGGGAAGAGCAGCTGGATGAAGGACAGCCCCCTGGGGATCTGGGCTCTCATCCCAGGCCGTGTCCTGGCTGGATGCACCCCTGGATCTCTGCAGGCAGCTCATCCTCACCCCCTCTGGATCTGCCACTGCAGGGCCAGGCCAGCCAGACAAATCCACTTTTGAGCTACATTCCCTAAACCTAGAACACAACTGGGCTTGTGCCAGTTTCTTCCCTCCAAGCCAAAATATTTTTTTTTCCTCATCTTTACTAACAAATTACATCACCTCAAGAAAAAAAATACATTTTCCAACTCCACTGGAGGAGAGCTGTCAACGACACTTATTCCCATCTGCTTTTCATCTCCCTTCAAAAGCTTACGACCTGTTTAAGTGGGACATTTTAATCGGAGAAACTCCTCACTGGGTGTTTTTGAACCCTGGGTTCCTGCTGCGAGGAGCCCTCTCTGGAAGGGGGGTCACCTGCCCCCAGGTGTTTGGGGAAAGAAGCTTCAGTTTGAAGCTCTGCCTGGTCTGGCAAAAAGAGTCAGACTTCAAAGGCGGCTGCCACTTGATTTATGTTCAGAGCTGAGCTTTCCCTTGCTGATGCCCCACAGGAGCTCCTGGCCATCCCTAGAAGGAGGCTAAAATCCCAAATTTGGGAAAACCTGGAATGACACGCTCCTAGCTCGCCTTTCCCACTTTTAAAGATGTTTCTTTGGATTAAAGGCACAGGATTGCATGGACAGTGCTTCCATACCACTTCTCTCCCGAGTTTCTGCTCAGCACAAAAGTTATCTCTTATGAAAAATAGGGGAAGAAATTGCAATTAGTGACAAGATGAGTGGGGGATTTGACTCGTGCTTATTCCCAGACATGGTTCAAGGTAAATGATGTAGCCCAAGACAAGGAGAAAAGTTAGGCTGAATGCAAGTCATTGTGACAAAATCAAGAGGTTTTAGAAAATTATTAAACCTTTCTGCAAGTGGAAGTTCAGGGCTGTCACGGTGAATATTAATGTCTCCCATAAAAGAGGTTTTTGTTCGTCAAGTCCGAGATCATACAATCAGCAGAAATTCAAAATTAATCTTTATAGTATGATAAAGGGCCAAGGGAAGATAAAAGAAAAGATGTATCTGAAGGGAAAAGTCAGCCAGGGAAATAATGCTATCATATAAAAATATTCCAATATCTGTGGCTCCTCCTGAAATCTGCTCTCTGTGTAAAGTAATGTTTTACTTAGCAGGATTGGGAGGAGGTTTATGATTTTTATTTGATGAATGCATAGAATCCTTAATGATGGTTTCCCTTTTTCTTTCCTTGCACATGGCCTTGACCCACAGTAGAGAGTTTGCAAACTTCAAAAGTCATGCAGTGTGATTTGGGGGTATCACACAGACAAATTAAATTAAATAATTTTGAGTCATTTGGGCTGATTTCAGAGTGAAACTGGAACGTCCAGAGCCCAGATAAAACCTCACAATGCTGTTCCTCTGGCTTGCTGCTCTCTCAGCTAGCACCAAGCCACCCTGGCAGTTTTCTGGGTGTTTTTGTAGTTCCTTTGTGGAGGTCTTTTCCCTTTCTTTCTGGATTGACTTCTGATCTTTCTGGCTTGGAAATGTCCCCCCTGGTGCCAGTCTGTGCCATCACAGCCTGCTGCTCTGATGGTCCCTGCTTTGGTGTGGAAATTCCCATATCCCAGATGAGTTACAGCATCCTCAGCACACAGCAGCAATGCCTTGACCTCAGAGGTTTATTTTTCCAAACCTGTCCAAGCTCCCCTGATGGGAAGATGCCCGGGACAATTGGCACCAATAAATATCAGCATTGCAGGGTGAGGTGGGTCCCGATGAGCAGCATCTCCTGCAAACAGCAAATATATTTGTTCTTAATTCTGTGTTTGAGCTCTCAAGCTGGGTAACACCACAACAGATTAATTCTTTGCAGTGCTGGGTGATCAATCCCCTCCAGCCTGGCCTGACAAGGAGGGGAGGGAGTTTGAGCAGTGGAGCAGAGCTCCCAGAAACAATCCGTTCTGTACCATTTAATTTGGTAATAACCAGTAATTTACAGCTGGGCTCTGTTGCCTTAATAGGAATCCTAATGAAATGGAGGCTCTTCTGGCTGAATTTAGGAAGGTCAGCGGTGAGAGTTTTGCTATCAAGTGCCTACTGTGTGCTTTTGGCGGGGATAAGATGATGCCAATAAACTTAGGACGGACTTTTTATTAGTCTGGTCCAAAGTTCAAGCTAATGTAGGTTGTACTTCATCTATTGCTTACTAAGCTTCTGGACAAACCCTCCTGTGCAGATGTAAAATGTTTGGAATCTTGTTGTGATGAAATGAGCCTGGGTGAATCCTGGCTGCAGATTTCATGGCAATGAAGGACTGAGTCTGTTCATGTAGGGTTTTTTTTTTTAATTATACTTGTTTGCACTGGCTGAAAATTCAGCCTGAATTAACATTTTGATGTAACTGAAACAGAGATCGGTAGTAAGAAACATCCTTTCACACAATAATGTTTTCATATTTGAACTTCAGCAATTTTTTTTTCTTTTCATACTTGGCAACCTGATCATATTTTCAAGGAAAGCAGTTTTGCTTCCCCAACCATTTGAGCTTAAGGCTTCTCTGAAGTCTAATGGGATGTTTTCAGGTTTTCAAGAGCAAATGGAAAGACCTTAGAAATACCTGCTCACCCCATCACCTGTAGAGCTCAAAACATTAGAATACTAAAAGAAAAGTATGTTTCTTGATTTGTAAGAAGTTTTTTCTGGGTAGAACGTAGAAAATCAGGGAAAACTCCAATTCTGTGGCATGGTTGCTGTGTTTCCAACCGAAAGCAACTGGATAACTTGGAATAAAATGACTTTGCCCTCCTCCACCTTACTGTAAAACACGAGTGAGTCTCTGAAGAGTCCCAGCTGACTCTGAGAGCACTCTCCATGTGCTTCCAGAAAATCATTCATGGGAGTGTTTGGTGGCCACGGCCTCTGGAGGGGTCGGGAGTGAAGTGTCTGGATTGTTTCCAGCTGCATCCCCGTGGTTGTGCTGAGGGAAACCTTGGGGAGAGGCTGTTGGAGAAAAGGGGAACAGTGCAATTATCTCTGTCCAGGGAGGTGGGGGAGCAAAGAGCTCAGAGCTGTGCATGGGGCCAGCGAGGTGCTGAGGAGGATGTGATGATTCTGGAGGCTGAGCTGGAGCAGAGCCCAGCCAGGGCAAAAGGATAAATTGGGGATTTATTAAAATTCCTCACTGGGCACAGCTGGGCAGTGCCCGAGCCTGGCTGGGCACACCCAAAGTGAACCGAAAATGGGCACAGAATGGACACCTGATCACGAGGGCTCACACTTTGATAAGTTCTGCTCCATTTGCACATTGGAGTTCATTGTGCAATTCCAGCTCCAGCTGATGCAGCTCCATCCTCCTTGGTTTTCCTTCTCCCTTCACCCTTGGTTTTGTTCTTGGGCTGAAAGTTGTCCTTGGTGCCGAGCTGGAGCAGGAATTGTTTTGTGTCCCTGCTCTGTGCAGAGAGGTCAGTAGCTGAATATGGAACCTAAAACTGCCCACTAAACCAGCCCAGAATCTGAAAAATATAAAAGCTACAACCTGAGGTGTCAGACAAGGCCGCGCTTTGTTCCCCTTGGACAATTCCCCGTATCCAGGTTTTCTGAAGTGAGCAATAGGTGCAGGGAGGATTATTTACTGGAGCAGTAGTAATCCAGCAGGATGTGTTTAATGAAGGGCATTTCTCTGTGTGGAGCTGAGGGCTCGTGGATTATTCAGCTCGTGTGGCAGAGCCTGAGTGTGGTGCTGGAATGAGCTCCACGATCCCTCGGGATGGGATGTTCAGCCAGACTCTGCTCTCTCCCTGGAAAAGCCTCTGGAGCAGCCACATAATTGAGATGTGCACATCTCTAATGTAAGGCCAGAGCACACACACAGCAGCAAAACCACTTCTAGTGCATCTCTGCCTTCCTGGAGGCGAAAATCCCAGCTCCTGGACACAAATTTCCATGCATAGATGAGACCCAGGCCTGCTGGGAGGTGAGGACATCTGCATGGCATTCCTTCTTTGGGGTTTTGTTGAGACCTCTTAAATCTAACATCATACAATCAACCTTTTATTGTTAAATACCTGGTGAAAGCCCAGGTGCTGGTGTGTCTGAGTGCTGGAGCTGATCTGGGAATTGCTTGTTGGTCCTTCCTGAAACAATCCCCATGTGAACACGAGCACTGAAGGGTCAATGAATCGATATGAGAATGATCACATGGATTTTCTTCCATTTTTTTAATGACCTGGAGATCCCAAGCCACTTATATTCTGGCCAGACTACCAGAAAAATGGTGTGCTGTGGGTGTAAGGCAGGGAAAAAAATAAAAGAATTTGTAGTGAAAATGCCAGGAAAATCTGGGATGTAAGAATTAAGTGCCCACCATGACAGGACTGTTATGTAGGGCAAAATAGGTGAAGGTTTAGGATGTAACAAATCCAGCATCAATTTCATGCTATTTTCCACAGGAAAAAAATAGCCCAGCTGTTTCTCTTTCAATTTTGCACCAATTTCAGCCATAAACTTGGTTGAAATCCTTCTGAAAAATGAAACCCAGGAAAAATCAGTGTGCTGGGAGTGAATGCCTCACGTAATTGTTGTTTATTAACATGAACCCAGTGCAGTAATGGTGCTAACAAGTGACACACCTGAGCTGGCTGCTGGGAGGTGTTGGGTGAGTGCTGTGGGAGAGACTCCTGCAGCATCTGGAGCCAAACGTGCGAGTTTTTATTTGGATTTTATAAATCCTGAGCATCTTCTTTGCTGATGGGAGCTGAGGGCTGAGTTGTCACCTCTCAGGACTGTGTACCCATGAGCGAGCTCTTCTCGAGCAGATTAGTGGAAGTCTTGCAGCCCTGAATATCACGGGTCAGGAGCACAGCAGATGCTGTGATGTTCAGATATATTCCAATACAGTCACTTTTAATGACATTTGAAAGAGATAAGTGGTCTGAGGACACGATGGGGTGACATATGGCACAGCAGATATGGTTTTACCTCCCACAGCTTGTCTTCGTCTTTGACCTGAGCAGAGGAGAAGGGAACCTGCCTGGGAGGAATATTTGAGTCTGGCTTTTTTGCATTTTTATTTCATCTGGGGATAGCATTTTCTTAGAGTGCTGATCCCTGCTGAAAATTAATCATTTTTTTAATGTCATTGGAGCAACAGTGTGGGGAGTAAACCTTGGGGTGTGAATAACTCAGCGTGTGAGAGGCTCAGCATCAGTCCTTATCTGAAGGCTTGAATCCAAACCCTGGCCAGAACATGAGGGGATTTGAAAGCAAGAAGCACTGCCTGTGTTTCTGTTGATATTTACCCCAATATTATAAAAAAATGAAAGTTATGAGGAAATTCTATATGGTATGTTTATTTATATATAGAAACCCAGAATGGTTTCAGTTGGAAGAATCAGAGAATCCCAGAATCGTTTGGGTTAGAAGGGAGCTTAAATCCCATCCAGCTGCACTCCCCTGCCATGGGCAGAGACACCTTCCACTGTCCCAGGCTGCTCCAATCCCTGTCCTACCTGCCCCTGGGCACTTCCAGGGATGGAACCTTTAAAGCTCAGGTAGTAGCCCAGCCTCCAATATTGATATCATTGTCTCATTATGAACTCATTTTAATGAGGTAATGGAAATTGGAAACTGGAGGTGGTACCTTAGAGATCCTAATTACACCTGAGTCTCTGTTGAGGAAAGTGTGTTGCTCTGTGTGTGGAAGGGGGATCAGGGGGATTCTGGCTCCCAGCAAAAATACCACGGCTGAAGAATGGAATCCTGAAGAAAATATAAATTCTGGAGGCTTTTAGTTTCTCAGTGATAACCTGTAAACACGTATGAAAACTGTGTCTGTGTATACATTTCCAAAATTGGCCTTTCCCCCCCCCCACATCTTTTTCCATTATAAAAAGCTGTAAAAAGCTGATGGAAAAGCCGGATGACAGCAAATAACCAATTCTCAATATCACTTTATGTTGCTGTAACACCCAGACACCAAAGGAGCTGTATAAACACCTCGGAAAGCACAATCTGTCTTCAACAGCTTACAAGTAAAAGGGGATTTTTTTTTTTTCAAAGACATAAAAGGTAAATTGGTGTTCTGCTCTTGCTGAAAATCACTGAGCACCTGGATTGTTGCAAATCCCACCCAAAGCCCCTCTCAGTTCGTGTGAAACAACTGAAATGTGCAGTAAAAGACCTGACAGCTCCTTTTCCCCAACTGTTTTCTTTATAAGTCACTAATCTGCCCTCTTAAAGATTATGTGTGATACTGAAAACATATTAGTGGGTGGGTCACAGACCAGAGGGCTCGTCAGAGAGAAGGGAAAGGGGAAAAGGCTGTGGCCGGCTGGTTTCCATCTCCTCCCTGGCTGAATGAAGAAAGATGTTTTTCTCCCCACTGCTCCTCTATCTCCCTCCTTTCCATTTTCTGCATTATGTTTCCTCCTCCAGACTGTGGCGGTGGAGCTGAATGCTGATGAGACCATGGGCAGCCTGTCCCCAGACAGAACTTTTTAAGGTCATTTCTCCTGCTTCTCAATTGCTTGACCTGCTCATTTCTCTTCCCCAACCATGGGAGGCTGCCCAATTACACGCTGTTATTTTTATGATACTTGCTTATCCTTCCCTGCCTTAATCTTCCTTTATGGCCAGGAACACTCACAATCTCTGTAGTCCAGTTAGGGCTAAAGATGGTAAGAGAGAGGTTTTAAATTGACAGTTTCAAATGAACAGTCAGGAGCTGTTGGAGGTTTTCTGTGGTGAAAGAGAGTGAGGAGCTGATCCCTGTGCAGGTGAGCACAGCTGGCACAGAGGATTCCTTGGGATGACAGTGACCTTTGGAAGGGGAGGCTGCATGTACCTGCACGTAGCTGTCAGCCTGGGCAGGGCTGTGTTGGGTTTGTAATGCTGGAGCTGTGTGTACAAGGAATATTTCTAAGGCTCAGCCTCTTGTTTTCTTGTTCTTCATTGCAGAAAAGGTCTGGTGTTTGTTAGTGTGCGTTGTTCATTTTATTCCAAATTTTACAGCCCTTCTGGATACAGTCACTTGCTGAAGATCATCAATTATTTATTGTCTGGCTGGTCCCAGGGACTGTGCAGTGGTCACTTGGAAGAAGAGGTGGAGGCAGAGATGGCAGCTCTGAGCATTGAAACATGAGCTCTGTTATCCTCTGACGTGGGAGGCCCACACTCTGTGAAACAGCATCATAAACTGCTGAAATAAATTCCCTTAGATCAAATTCACTTCCTTGTTCCAGCAAGGACAAGCTCAGCATCAATAAAAGGAAATTGCTCTGGGAGACAATCTGCAAGTTATCCGTGTGGATGCCTTCGTGTTCTGAGGGGTGAGATTGGATGTTAGGATGAAATTCTTCCCTGGGAGAGTGGGAAGGGGCTGGGATGGAATTCCCAGAGCAGCTGGGGCTGCCCCT
>VZTB01002140.1:83745-112394 GCA_013397245.1 Thryothorus ludovicianus
GTGTGTGATCTCACAGGGTGAGAGATTGAGAGTTTGGGGTTTTGGTATATTGTAATATATATGTAACAAGATGGAGGCTTTGGGGTGTAGATTAGTCCTTCTTATCCTTCTTCACAGGTTTGGGTGATATTGTGTGATTGGTTGGAAAAAATCCACATGGATGGTCAGATATTGGGTTAAGAGTAAAAATCAATTAGTTGGCATCTCATAATTGGGTAGTTTAGGTTTAAAAAGGTTTTGAAGACAGAACTCTGGGCTCCATTTCTACTCTGCTCACTCAGCATGGAGAAGCACCCACGGTGTGCTGTAACTGAGACAAGAAATAATAAACACCCACATCCCAACAAGAATTCTGTCTGTCACCCCTTTAATGCTGACCCTGAGAAACAGAACCAGATAAAGCCAAGGGTTTCACCTCCCCAAACCATTTTGGGATCCTGTGAACTCCCCTCTGCTGCCCCTTCAGCCCCATCACCCATTTGCTCATCCCACCCTGAGCCCTCTCTGCAGCTCCTGCTGCATTTCACAGCCCTTCCAAAGTGCAGCCAAGCTCCAAATCCCACCCCAGGCCTCCGTGGAGGCTGAAGGGATGAAATTCCTCCAAGGCCTGGCTGGCCTGGTCCCAGCAGAGCTGCAGGACCGGGGGAATTGGCCCCAGCTCTGTGTTTCGAAGCTTTCAGCAAACAGAAATGTGAATGAATCAGACTTAAAGTATTTACAATTCTCAAATGCCTGAGAAGCTTTTTAAAGGTCAGCCTAATTAAGACAAAGTTTGTTTGTACCAATATAAAGTAGATACTATTATTGGAAATTCATTCCAAGGCAATATATGGCATTTTACTTACAGTTTAATTTTTAGTTTTCTCTTCTTAATTTGGAAAGAGCAGAAATGATCTTTTGGTTCCATAATGTCTTACTTAAAATGACATTTTAATCTATAATGATTTTTTTTTTTTTGCTGCAATTAAAAAGAGATTCGTTCTTCCTGATGCAAAATAATTAATCAAAATTTTTGCATAAGAAGGATTCTTTTGTATTGGAAATAAAATTGCCCAGACTCATAGCAGCCACGTTATTTAGTGGGTCTGGTTTTGATTGCCATCTTATGGCACCAAAAGCATTTTTTCTGTAATTTAAGGATGCATTTAAATTCAGTTTGAAAGACTGAACTTCGTGATGTGTTGCCCTTAAAGCCCATAAAAACTGAGATCTATTTGTGTGTCTCCATAAGAATATCAAAGTGAGAAATAAATCAGTTTTTGAGTTTCTTTTCATGTCTGAGTAGTTCTGCCCTTGTGTCTCCTTCAGACAATCCTGCTGTCCCAAACTTTGTCCCAGTGAGGGAAACTCAGACCTTACAGTCCTTAAGGTCTAAACTTCAGACTAAACTTCATAATTTTTAGGAGATATGGAATGAGGGAAGAAGCCAGGGAAGAAATAATCAGTATTATTCCATGGGCTGCTTCCTTTGTCATGGCTGTCATGTAATCCAAAAGTTCAGAGCCAAGTGTTCAAAGCACGAGTGGATTTTGTGCTCTCATTTAGTGGGCAAGGGGGAAATTGGGGCAAAGTATTTACAGTTAAAGAAAGAACAACAATCCAACCCGCTCCAGTGGAGTGTTGTTGCCAGGATTGTTCCACTTCCAGCGTGGGAAATGCCTCACTCTGCTGTTGTCCTACACAAGAGGAGCTGCTGCCTCCTCATATATCATAAAAAAAATCATGGAATGGCCCAGGGTTGGAAGGAACATCAAAAGTCCTCCCATTCTGACCCCTAGCTGCCCATTTTTATTGCATTCTCTACTCTAAGAACTTTGATGTATGGACTATATAAATTTATTGTCATTTGTGAGTCCATATTCAGTGATTCCATGGCCTTAAAGAAAATAAGAGTAAAAAATTGTCCTTTAAAGCACCCTAAGAGTAGGAGGAGATGCCAGAAATCTCCCTGTCAGTGTTTCACCAGTGCGAGCTGCAGGCAGAGCTGAAGTGACTGAAGTGGCCAAAGTAGCAGCAGAGCTCTCAAATTCCAGCTCTGCCCTATCCCAGGCACCAGGGAGCAGATAAAGATTACCCAGAGCAGATAAAGATCCCCCTGATAGCTGCGTTATCTGATAGGCACCAAATGGAGCTGCTGCCCTTCTCGGAGCTGGGGACACCAGCACGCTGTGAGGGGCACAGAGGACACTGATGGGATGCTGAGAGCCTGCTCAGAGCCTGCCTGCCTTGGGTCCTGCTGGGTTTGCAGGGGTCTGGGGTGAGGGTTCTGCTCAGAATTCCACCCCAGGACCAGCTGTGAGCCCGTGCAGCTCAGGGAATTGGGAATTAAACCCACAGCACTTTGCTGAGTGAATGCTCAGCGAGAGGAGCCCCACGTAAACCTGGTGAATGGTGCATAATCAGATAGATAAAACAGGCCATAAATAATCACAGGGGAGCTCAGCACATCCTGCCTTTGTTGGTTTCTGTAGCTTCTGAAAGAACTGACGTGCACTGTAAAGAGTAAAATGGCTGTTGAAGGCTCTTTGTCGTTGGTAACTTGTTTGTTGTTCGTTTATTTGGTTTCCACACAGCCAGACCTGAGGGAAGTTTGTGCAAGGAAATCCAATTTCTGTGTGTCTGCTGTCCATGAGGGCTCCTGGGGAGGGATGGGAGTGGGAATAGCCCCAGTGCTGGCATTTGCAGGTGCAGTTTTTGGCCACCTGCTGCTACAAACCTTCCTCTTGTTTCACAGACACTGACCGTGGCACTCAACCTGAGATCTCTTCCTGACATCCCAAATTCCCTGTCCCCTGCAGTGGAGAAAAGTCAGGGGAGCAGAACAGTGCTCCCTGCAATGGCTCTGGAGGGGAGGAAGAGGCTTGAGAAGGCTCTGGAAAGACCTTAAGAGTATTTTCCAGTGCCTGAAGGGGGTCCAGGGGAGCTGGAGAGGGATTTGGGACCAAGGATGGAGGGACAGGGCACAGGGAATGGCTCCCACTGCCAGAGGGCTGAGATGGGATTTTGGGGATGGAATTGTTCCCTGGGATGGTGGGGAGGGGCTGGGATGGAATTCCCAGAGCAGCTGTGGCTGCCCCTGGATCCCTGGCAGTGTCCCAGGCCAGGCTGGACATTGAGGCTGGAGCAGCCTGGGACAGTGGGAGGTGTCCCTGCCATGGCAGGGGTGGGATGAGATGAGCTTTAAGGTCCCCTCCAAAATTCTGTGATTCTGGTTCAGATAAACCATTCCTGTCTGAAGTATTTCCAGATAATGATGTTAATTACTCAAACAAGAATATGACTTGAAAACCCTTAATGTTTAAAAGAACCATCGGAAGGTCTGTACTAATTTCTGTCAGTACTCTGATTTTCTGATCAAGTGCACAGAAAGAAAGGAATTGTTTTCCTGTAGCAGGGCCCTGGTTTCCAAAACACTCTGCAGCAGGGACGATGACAGGAATTGCTTTTGAGTTGTTCTGGTAATAATGACTGGAGATCAAATTATAATAAGGTCAATCTCTCAACCATTTCACTTTAAAAAAATCAAAATGAAATCCACTTTTCTCTTTGGACATACGTTTCAGCTCTGTGGCATGGCATTTATGTGGAAAATGATACAAGGTAAGACATGGAGTGCTGTTTAGAGGAAACATTGGAGATTATAAATAGATTAAAGATTCATCTGACAGAGGAAATTTTCAGTGCACATTTCAAACTGGATGTGGCTTTTTGCCAGCCTGCCTAATGCTCTCTGAGCAATAGCAGGGTCAGCTGACGGACAGCTCTACCTGGATTTTTAGAGTTTATACTCAAGATGTTACTGGAGGCTTCTTAGACTTGGAGCAAAGGAAAAACTGGAAGTTAGCAGCAACTTTAAACAATTGTTAGAGAGGTAAAAGCTTCTGGGTTTAGGAAGAGAAGTTACAAAAGTGCAGCTGCACCTCTGCCAGACCCTGTAGCTGGAAAGGGGGTGCCCCTTGTCATGTCCTTACACTAAAATTTTATTTCAGCTGGAGATTTGAGGGAGGTTTGAGGAGGCTGGCCCTGTGGAAGATGTGTGTAGAAATTAATGTGTCTTATGAGTTTCTTCCTGTCTTCTTCAGTTCTCTGCACAATTCTGTTTTCCTTAGGAAAAGACAAAAACCACATGTAAATGGTTTGAGGAAATGACTGCTGTGTTTTAAAATTTACATCTGTGTTTGATTTTGCATTCTCTATTCTACTTGGCTTTCACCTTCTCTCTGAAAACAAATATCCTTGCCCTGGTTTGCTGTGCTGGTTTATTTAGCCAATACAAAAGACAATTTTGTTAGGATTTTTAATAAGCTTAAAAAATAATTCATCTGAAAATGGTCACAACTTTGTCACAACAGTTGTAGAAAGTACAAAACTCTATTTCCAGAAGTTTCTGATGGTATTTTAAACTGCAATTGTTATGGTGTGATTGATGGCAAAACCTTTAAGCTACTGAACTTGTTTTAGGGGACTTTGGTATTTACATACATTGTATTTGTTATTTAGGATGTACTTTTTCACGCTGAGAGCCTTGCTCGTTTTTAGTGCTGGCTTTTAGGACCTTGGGATAAATTAAAATAACTGCATGGCACCAGAAATGTTCAGAGGTGCTTTAGCACAAAGGAGAGTGCTGTCAAGTGATTTTTGGGCTGCTCAGGTGAGCTCCCTTTGGGTCTAACAGCTTTGGGAAAAGTGATTTTGCTATTGAAATGTTTGTTTTGAACACCCAGACTGTGTCTGGCCTAGGAGAGCTCAGCTTTGGGAGAGGGCTGAGAAATCCTGCTCAGCCCAAGGCACAGGGTGTTTGTGCAGGCTGATCACACTGAAGGCTCAGATTAGAGAGGCTCCTAAAGCACACACCTGCATCATTCCAGGGATCCTTTCTGCATCTTCCATCCCAGTGAGTGGGGCTAAGTGCAAGAGCAAAGCTTCTGATTCTTCTGATCAGGGCAGTGCTGGGAAACCTGCAGGAAAGGACAGGGCACGGACAAAATGTCAGATGGAATATTGGGGAGGAATTCTTCCTGTGAGGGGCTGGGATGGAATTCCCAGAGCAGCTGGGGCTGCCCCTGGATCCCTGGCAGTGTCCCAGGCCAGGCTGGACACTGGGAGCAGCCTGGGACAGTGGGAGGTGTCCCTTTAAATCCCTGGGTGGGATTTAAAGATCCCAACTCATTCCATAATTCTCACAATGACATTCTCGTGCTCTCATCTTCAGTGTTAATTGGAGTAAATTAATATCAGGGTTAACACATGGAGCAGCTGCCTCTGGTCCATCCCTAGAGCTGTTTCCCAAAAGACGTTTTTGGGGAATTTTGGATCATTTTGTTCTGCAGCAGAACAATCTGCTGCGATACCTTTTGGCTGCTGTTAGCATTGAAGGAAACTTGAGGGTGTAAATATTTCTGTGCAACGTGGCCAACCATGGGCAGCTCCAAAATCCTGTATTATCTGCTTAAATAACTTCCTCTCACGAGGTGTTGGAGCTCAAGTAAGATATAATTAGATAGTGGTAATGAAAAACTGCTAGATTATCATGTGTGATATGGAATGAACAATTTTCAAAGTAACTGAGGCTTTTAGGAAGCTCAACTTCAATTTAAGACCTAATTATTTCCACAGTTACGAAAATTTTGCCCTTACACATTTTCCTGAAAACCAAAGCAATAAGTTTCTTTCTTCTTGGCACCATTTTTTTTTTAACATTTGTTTTATTCTCAAAAAGATTAAACAGTCTAGCTGCATTAATTAAGGTTTTCTGAGGTTTTTATTTGGGTTATGCAATAGCCAGGAATTCCACAGCCCCTCTGAGCATGAGCATCTCCTCAGCTGATGTCTCAGGATGAAATGTTCTGAAAAAAAGTGAATTAAAGGCCTCATTGGACTAAAAACTTCTGCAAGCCCCTGGATATTCCTGTATCTGTTGATTACTCCTCTATTGGGTTTTTTTGGCTGTGTCCTTATCCCGTAGAACATTTTCAGACACTCTTGAAAACGTCAGCTTAGGGTTTTCTTGGTAAATTGAGAAAAAAATCGTTTTCTGAATCATCTTTTTTTTTTTTTTTTCCCCCTGGAAGAAATAAAATAACAAAATTGGATTCCTTTACTGATCCTTGTCTTTAGGTGGATCTTGTTCTGTACATGGATCAATAAAAATGTCTTTAACAATGAGAGGATAAAGCTACAAGGGGCAGAAAAATGAGTCCATTCATCAAGGACAACATGGAAGGAGGGCTGCTGTAAAGATGTTACAAATATTAATGTGTTGTGTTGCACTCCCAGGGCACTCAAGTCCCATTAGTGATAAATATTTCCAGTTTTAAATATCTCCAATTTTAGTAGCTGCAAAAGCTATTTTTATATCATAAAATGAATGTGTGTTCAGAAATTCTCTCCATGTGCTCGTCTCCCAAGAAGCATTTTTTATATCCTGCTCCATCCATCCTTTCTGAGCACAGAACAGTTTAATTTGCAACCTGAAGTGTTAAGTTTTAATTTTTTTTCCCTTTGCTCAGTCTCCTACTTAGTCATACATAAATCAGAGGAATTTGAAAGAACTGGTAAAAATGGCTGGATCCTTCTCGAGCTGTAATTTGGCTCCATGAATTATTAATTAGCAGGCCAGGATAGCACCAGCTTTTTCAGAAGTCACTTTAAATGTACAAGGCTCACCTTATCAGCCAAGATCTAAGCAGTGGCAGTAATGCAATTCTTCCCATTTAGCACTTTGTGGTACGTTGAGAAGGAATTGGATATTAGATCATTTAAACTCTCTGAAATACAACACAAAGCGAGGAAGTGGATTGGTTTTTTCTCCTTTTTTCTATTTTTTTATTTATTTTTTTTTCAAATTTCAAAGCAATGAATACACGTGGATTTCTCAGGGGCTTGGAGATGTTGGAGCTGCATCACTGCAAGGGAGACCAGCAGCTCAAAGAGCTTGAAAGGGACAGGTTTTAACTGCTCGTGGTAGAGGAACAGAAGGAATCTCTGCTGGCTTGAAATTAATCTCAAATGGATGCAAGCTAGAATTGGCCCAATACAAAGGAAGCTGGAGTTGTAAGTAACGTTTATTTCCTAAATCCTCCAGGTAATTATTGCAGCACCACTTAAACCAGGCTTTCATTTACTTGACCACCCTCATCTAGTCCCCTGATTTAGCTTCTCTCTCCGAGTAAAAAAGGGTATTTTTGTCTCTTGTCTTAAATGATTTCGTGTTTGACGTAGTCCTAAAGGTTCTTTTCACAACTTTGCCCTTCTCTGATTTAATCTGCCTTTGGCAGTTGCAGTCGAGGGCGGCAGCTGATTTAATTGAATCCCATCTTGCAAAATTTAAGGGAATGTAATGGAAAATTGAAATATTTCAGGACTTTGCTAATTCTGAAATTTCATTGGAGTGTTTTTTAGTATTTCGGCAAAGCCGTTCTCCATCCCTAAAGATGAGTTATTAAAATAAGGAGTCTCTCTTGCTATATATCACCATCTATTTTTAAAGATATTTTTAGGCTTCTAAACAAATGAGGAGAGGGTGTGAGGGAAGTGATTAGATCTCGTTTTGTATGGAAGTTTTTGGGAACCATTAGGCTGCGGAATTGATGTGAGGCAATATTTCAGGCAGAAATCCTAACGACATTCTAATGTGAGCTGTACCTGAGATTGTTTCCCAGAACCGAGATAATCTCGCTGCTGTCACTGGGCTCTGATTTACACAAGTCATTTTGCTCCCATCTGTTGATGTGCCAGACAAGGCAGGGTTAGGAACGAGCAGTTCAGCAACTCTGCTCGCAGGAAAGTAATTAGTCTAAAACAAGTCAGATTAAATGTGGCAATTCCCCCCCTGGTTCTTTTTTCAGTGCCAGAGGCGAGGAATTTGGTTGGTGACACTGCAAAACAAAGTTGGAAACTTTCCCTTAATTTTATTCTTTTTGTTTAAAGTTAATTTTTGGTACAAATATGCATGCCAATCATCAATTTCCAGTGGGAAATTATTAATTATCTTATGTCTGTGTGTTTTTATGAAGCCATAAATGCACTTGTGTATCTTCAGATTTAACAGCTTGGTTTGGGGAAGCGCTTGTGAGGCCAGGGCTGGTGTGGGGAGCTTCACAGCTTTCCTATCCCTGTTACCTATTATTTGGGATAGTTAGTGAATTTTTAGAGTGATTTTTTCATAAAAAAGATTTGTGGGAGGGTCTGGACTGGGGGCTGTGGTGGGAATTGTGCTGCTTGTGGTGTGCCCTCAGTGCCAGGTGTAAAACGCGAGGGAGCAGAGCGGGAGGAGAGGAGCCCAGTTTGTTTCATTTGGAATGGAAAATTGGTTTTCTATCATTGTTAACTGCAAAATCATGCTCTGGGATGCTTAACATGTGAGAATAATCATGGCATTTCCTTCATCTGTGCCCTGTGGAGAGAAGGAGTGCCTGAAATCCCCAGCCCTTCCCAGGAGGGCTCGCACGCAGCACGCTCCCCAAGCTAAAGTCACAAAAACTATCAAAATTATGTTTCTGATGAACTTGAACTCATTTCCTTACTCCTGTTTTGGCTGCTCTGTCCTGAACAGGATGAGAGCACAGGCAGATTGAGAAGGACTGGTCCTGCACGGGTTTGGAGGGGCTTGGCAAGAGCTGGCCCTGGGCATCCCCAGAGCTGGAGCCTCAAAAACCTGGAAAAGCCCTCTTAAGGCAAGGAGGAGATGAAAAATACTTTATTGGGAAGGTGTAAAAAATGATGTGGCCCAAAAGGTGCCAAAATGCAAAGGAAAGCTGCTCCAGGGGGATCTTGTGCCAATGCCCCGTGTGTCACCAAGGCTGCTGCACAGACACCTGCCAAACACCAGAGTTTATGGGCTCTTAAAAGGATGAAAGCAAGTCTGGGTGGTTTTGTCTCATCAGTGCTTTTAGGGGTTCCATTTTTTCTCCTCGAAAAGCTGTGAATTTAAGGGATGTCACACGCTCCTGGCGTGCCGTGGGAGCTGCCTGGCTCTGGAGGAGAGGAGAGGGGGTTGCTGAGGGCTGGGCTTGGGGGTGCTGCTCTTCCCAGGCTTTTCAGATCCAGCCCGGGGAGACAGCCCCAAGCTGGGCCAGGAAAGCTTCGGGCTGGATATTGGGAAAAACTCCATCACAGAAAGAGAGGTCAGACATTGGAATGGGCTGCCCAGGGGAGTGGTGGCATCACCATCCACGGAAAACAAATGGAAAAGGCACTGCCCAATATGGTTTAGTGGGCATGGGGGATTCAAAGGATGGATTTCATGATCTTGGAGGTCTTTTCCAACCTTTTTGAGTCGGATCCTGCATGTGGAGCTCAGCAGTGATGGAGCAGTGATCCTCATTGGATCAGCGTGTGTTGGGTAAAAGGTTGAAAATAAATAAATAGAGCTTTTCATGCTCTGAGTTTTCTCACATCCAGTGTTTGGCTGAGTAATGGTTTTGAAGCTTTCCTGTAAAATCTGGCACCTTGAGGGGGTTTATAACCGAGTCTGGGAGCTGGGGTGGAGCGAGGAGGGAGGAATGGGTGCTTGGGGGGTCACCAAGTGCACCTGCAAGCGAAAAAATGACAAATAATTGTGCTTAGATGGGTGCTAAATCCCACCAATCAAACATTTCGGGCAAGTGTTGCTGTAGTCTCAGGTTTTTCACAGTCTTATTCTGCATTTGGAGCGAGAAGTTCATATTTCAAGCAGCACAAAACATGACAAAACACTTATTGCTGGGAGTGGAAGTACAACAGGAAATATATGGCCATTATCCAGCTGCAAGTTTCTCCATTTAAATGCAAACAAAACAGGAAAATGAAATGCAATTTTTAGTTTAATCAACTTTCATGAGTCTTCTGGGAAGCCCAGAAGGATCTGAAAGGAGCCGCTGGGACCTGTTGGCTTTAAATATGAATTTTGAAGGCTGCTCAGTAATAGGGGGGTTATGCTGGGCTTGATTTAAAAATTCAGCTTTGCCAGTGACAGCTGGGCCTAACTGGGGGCAAAGCCAGTCAAATTAACTTTCATTTCAAGGGGGGATGGAACCATTATTTTGCTAAAAATGTGTCTGATGTAACAGCTCTGTTCTACAAACAGCAAGTTAAAATAACAAATTTATCCACTGTAATTGCACTTGTTCTCTTTATTTTAGTACAGGAGAGATGATAAAAATACACAACAGGCTCCAGTACTGGAGAGTTCTCCCATAGGAGACCTTGCAAAAAAGTTAAACTCTATGAAAATTCTTCTAGTTATTCTGCCCTTAAAAATAATGAGGGGTGGGAGAGATTAATAATTATTTAAGTATTTGATATCACCACATTAAACACCTGATAGAGCTGTTACAGCTGTAAGAAAATACAAAAAGTGTGTGTTACAATAATTAAAAAAAAATCAATATAAGAACTGAGGGGTGCAAAAGGCTGAGCGAACTGGAATTTATTTTTTTATTTTTTCCAGTCACTGGGGCGTTTCTGCATCAATGTCCTCAGTGTTAGGTTTCTCTGGAGACCAATTACAAAGGTTCACAAGGTTGTTTTTATTTTCTTTGTGCTTGATGTCTTTTTAATGAGGCCTCCTAGTAAACAGCAAGCATTATGCTTTCCTGTTGGATTCCTGTCTGCCGCCTCGAAACATTTATTACTAATACATGTGGGAAATGATGTATAAATTAAATATTAGGAAAATGTACTTTTAAAAAACAGAAGTACTTGCGGGGGGATATCTTATAATTGTCATTGGAGGAGTGGGAGAGGAAGTCGTGCCAATCTTTTGCTAATGGAAGCAGAGTGAAAGGGACTGTTAAAGCATCCTTGTGGTTTTAGGTAATAAATAGAGCTGATAGATGCATGGAGTTCTCAGTGCTCGTCTCTGGGCTTGTGGGCTGGTGTGAGAGAATCTGAAGGATGGAAAAAAAAAATTTGAAAGGACTGTTCTGCTCTGCTCCACATCCTGGTGCCCGCAGCATCCCCTCGGATCGCTCCTGCCAGCACCAGCTCCTGCCCTGCACCTCCCTCTGCTGCTTCTCCTCTTCAGCCACGGCACCTTCCAGATTCACAAAATACCCTCTAATCACCAGCAGCAGCAGCTAACCAAGCTCAGTAACCAAGTGAGAGTGAGTGGCAGAGCCCTGTGTGGAGTCTCCACCACGCTGAACGCTCTGCTGGGGCTCTGCCTGCTGCAGCATTGCTGCCTTAGGAGCACCCGAGTCAAGCACAAATCCCATAACTGCTCAGAGATGTTGGATCTCTGAATTTCAGCTGTGTGCTGGCTGCTCAGTTGCTCTGTTGGCAAAGGCTGCTTGCTTTAAATCCTGATTGCTGGAAGACAAGGCTGTTTTCACCGGGGTTTGGAGAACCTGTCCTGCTCTTCCATGCTCTGGTGCCCCATTGGCAGCAAGATTTGCGGTGAGCAGATGCAAATCTGGATTTGGTTTGGGGTTTTTTGGAGGGATGGGGTGTGTTGGGTTTTTTTTTTGAGCAGAACCCTGTAGCATTTTCTCTTCTCCAGGTGGGTGATTGATGATGTCCAGGGTCTGCATCTCACCCATCCTCCTTTCACTGTCCTGCTGGCACACCTGTCCCTGGTAGATTTTAGGGGGCAATAAATGAGTAATACCTTGGTAAAGCTTCTCTGTATCCATGTGTGTGTGTGGATATGTGCATCAATCCCAAATTTGCTGTAGTAACCGATACCTCTCTGCCAGGTTTGTGTTGGGTCTCTCACCACTTCTCTTTCTTCTTTGTTGGGGTGGAAATCTTGGCGAGGTCCTGGCCCTCTCCTTGCTCTGGTGGGTCAGTGTTGGAAGGTGAGCATAGAGAAGCAGGTGTACAAGGAGTCATTTCCACCCTCTGTTTGAATTCCTCCGGGTCTGGAAGTTGGTTGTGGCTGCTCCAAGGACAGGGGTGCAGGAAATGCTTGCTCAGCGTGTTTCTCAATGCCTCAAACAGATTTTTGCTGCATTTCTTGAATTTGCATCTGTGATAACAACCACTTTTGTGTGCTGCAAATGCAGCTCCTTCCTCCCTTTCCACCCTTGGAGTGTCTGCTGAGCCCTCGTGTGGGTGTGACCTGGCACTGGCTCCCCGAGCCCTGGCACATCCCTTGGAGGCACACAGGGAATTCAGCTGTGAATTTGCTGTCTCTCAGCTACATCATCCCTCCAAAACACCTTTCCTGGCTTTTTCCTCTGCTGCAGGAGAGGCTCACTTGTCCTTCCCTGCTGCACTGAGAAGTGTTTGCTTCCCGGGGATGTCAGGCTGGTGGCACTCCTCTAAAACCTGCCTGTCCTCAGAATATGAAACAGAACTTGGGTCGCTTTCATCTTTTATCTTTTAAGTAGCTGATTTCATTCTCGCATGGAGGCAGTTGGCTCGGAGAGCTAATCAAGCTGCATAATGATGAAAAGGTCAAAATGGAAAGGGGAACAACCATGATTCACAGCAAAGGCTGGGTTCAGCTCACAGAGCACAGCACACCATTGTCAGAGCACAAATTTATCTTTATTTTTCAAAAAGAACCTTGGTTCCTGCTTTTCCCTGTCCTTTTTTGCTGTGCATTCGTGTTCTTACCCAGGGATGCTGTCCAGAGAAAAATAAGAAGAGTGAGTAGCTAATAACTCTTGTGAGGAAAAATTACCCTGAGAGAGAGAGGTCCCTAATGATATTGAAATAAAACTGCAAGGGGAATTTGCTCCAGAGCAATTTTCCATTCTCCAGGCAAGGCTGGCAACAGCCTGGCCAGAATTCAAACTGTCTTCAGATTTCACCCTGTGAGGAGAGTGTGGTGTCACATCCATCTGAGCTGGCCACATCAGGTAGTGAAAATAGAAAATGAATTAAATTTATCCTTGCTGGATGGTTTATTCTCTTCATAGTGACCCTCTTGAGCCATGTTTGGAGATCTCCTGTTGTATCTCCTCTGATCTCTGATGAGGATGGTGATGGATCTGGTGCCCCTGCTTGAAGCAGAGGGTTGGAACCTGATGGTTTTAAGGTCCCTTCCAACCCAAACACTTTTGGGTGATTTTACAAACTCCTACCCAAGGTGCTGAGCTGGTGCTTGGTGGAGTTAAAACAAGGATGGGGCTGGTAAAGTGGATACCCTTGTAAAAAAATCCTGTCTGTAATGAGAAGCTCCTGGGCTGAGCTGGGATCTTCCCAAACCCTTCAGAGATGTGGGGCTGGCGTCTCCTCCACAGTCAGGTGCTCACAGGGACTCGTGGTGCCGTTTATCTTTTGCTTCTGCTGTGTGGGATTTATTTTTAGTGTAACTAATCAAATGAGTGCAGAATGAACCTTTTCAGGAGCAGAAGAAGCTTGATTTATTAAGTGGAATTGTAATCCAACATGAAGCATTTGATTACTCCTCACGTGCACTAATCCTTTTTTTATGAGATCAATTTGCCCCAAATATCTGTACATGGTATTTTTTTGGCAGCCTTTTTCCTTAAGACCTCAAAATGGTATAAATGATGAGCTCCAGCTGTTTCTCATTGTGTGGTTTATATTCTGACACACAAGGTACTGGATTTTCAGCTTCTCAGATTTTTTCCCCAGTAAGTATTATTTAATAGCTATTGCTGCATGAACATTGATTTTAATTTTACCAGAATAAGTGCATTAAAATGTTTACAAGTTGTTATTTATTACCAGCTGCTTCACGAACATTGGAGCTGGTGGTTTTATTTATTTCTGGGTACAGCATAATTAACTCCCTGTGCTTATCTGGAGACTTTCTTGTCAGTTATTCATAGCCTGACTACTTTGTCTGCAATCTTCAAACCATTTACTCTGTGATGTGAAATATTTCAGGGTGTTCTTGCTTTAGGATTTAGAATAATGCCTGGTGGTATTTATAGCAGCTGCTGCACCACCTTTTATCCTCAGTGTAGGGAAGATTGGCTTTATCCACCTTGGGGAATCAGTTTAAATCGCCCCCCTGCCATGGTGGTCTTGTAAATACAACAAAAAGTTGCAGATCATGAATTATGTATCTCTTGCAATGAATTAAGAATGAATTGACCCCTATTTGTGGGTGTATCTGTGTGTGGGTGTCTCCTTGGTGTGAGTGAGAACGTGATCCCTCCCCACGCTGAGGTTGGGTTATGCAAATCCCCTCATATTCAGCTCAAAATTAAATAAAAATCATTAAAAGTCAGCAAAAGACCTTTTTCAATTTGGTCCTTACATGGGATTACAGTTTATAGTTGAGCATGTGGTAATTCCAGAGCTTAATCAGTTTCTGCACAGATATCAAATGCTCCAGATATTTTGGAGTTTATCAAAAACATCCTGTATCCATCTTAAACAATTTCCAACAAGGGGAAAAAAGAGAAATACCACAGTTCACAGCTGATCTTTTCTTCTTGTTCCTTTATTGTTGGCAGTATTTGTCATATATCAACCAAATGAAATGAAATGAAGCCCAAGGAAATCAGTTTAATTTGTTTTAGAGCCCAGGACTGAAGGGAGTCCTGTCCATGGCAGGGTTCATCCTTTCCTCCCTGCTGGGAGGGACCCCGAGCGTGCAGCACGAGCAGGGACAGATGTTTGTCTGTCTCATGCCTTCCCAAACCTCCCCAAGGAGTTCAATTTCTGTCTCATGCCTTCCCAAACCTCCCCAAGGAGTGCAATTCCCAAGATTCAAGGCCAGAAGGGTTTGACAGGAGCCCAGGGGGTTTGTCCATCACCAGCAATCACCGTCTGCAGCTGCTGATCAACATAACGAGGTGGGAGACAGCACCCAGGGCACCCCAGGCTCAGCTGGGAGGGAGGGCAAGGCCTTCAGGCCCTGCCTCGAAGGAAATGTGATTAATAAAATGGCCAGGCAGACTTCAGAAGGGCTGAAAATAACAAATCAAACCTCTCCCTTCAGCTATTGAAGAGTGGGGGAGATATTTTCCCCTGCTGTGTCCACAACACCCCCATGGCAATCTCTACCCATTAAATCACAGCTGCTTTCCCTCTGCTTCAGGATTCCCTCCCAAATCCCAAACATTGGTCATTTTATCAGTGTTTGTTTGGGGCTTTTTTTGTGCAATTAGAAGATGTTTTGGGACGTCACGGCAGTTTGAGTCGGTTTTTCATGTAGGAGTAGTGAGAAAAAACTTGTTGGTGCATGTTTTGATCTGCTTTGCTTCCTCCCTAAAAATCAAACTTGGCAATGTGACATTTGGAGCTGATGGGAAAAAAACTCCTTCTGGTTCTTCTAACCCATTGTGCAAACTGGGAGGAATTTCCTACTGGGGTTTTGATGTCACAACAGAGAAAACTCATCACCTCTAAATCTACCTCAGTGGTAAATTTTATAAAAACACATGAAAACTTTCAAGTGCTTTTTAGAGAGATTCAGGGGCAGGGATCATCCAGGGGAGGAGGTTGTGGGATAGCCTGAACTGCCTTTGGAGGAGCCCTCCAGGAGGATTTGTGTCTCTGAGAGCAATCCCAACGCTTGCATTGATCCTTCTCTTCTGGAGAAGGGCACCACATCCACACATCTGTAAGAATTCAGGAAATCGTGTCCTAGAAAGTAAATTCTGTCCTGAATGCTGGGATTTTCTGGGGTTTGGTGGGATTTTAGCAGGGGCTGAGCAGAACCTGGGTTTGCTCTCCTGTTTCAGAACTGGGTCCTGGTGGGCTTCCCGTGGGATCCTCTCCCACCAAAGCACAGCCTGTCTCTTCATCTGCCTACTGCAGAAAGACATAAATGTGATTTTCTCTCATATTTCTGCTGAATCTTTGTGGTTAAGCTGTGATTCCAACTCACACAAGCATTCCCCCTTGGAAGAATTTCCTGCCTGGCATTTCTTCCATACCTCTGTTTCAAAGCCCCCTTACTGAGAAGCTTATTCTGGTAATTTTTTTTTTTATTATTATTTTTTTTTCTTGCTGCAAATAAGCTATTTTTGAAAAAACAGCTCCTTGCTAAGGGCAGCCAAGTGTCAAAGCCAGAGTTATGGATGGTGTCAGCTGCGTGTGGAAACACACGCTCCATTTATTCATTCCAGCTGTGGGAGCTTGGCTGTGCAAACGCCGAGTGCTGCTCGTGTACCTGTCACTCCAGAGCTTTTAATGAACATTGATCATGTTCAGCCAGACGTTGACTTGAATCAAGTGGATGGAAAGTCATTTTTAAAAGCACACCGTGAAGTTTTTGTTTCGTAGCGGTGTCGAGTGTTTAGGATGAATCTGGGAAAGCATCATCCCAGCTTTGAGAAGTTCTTGCTGGATGAAAGGGGATCTGCACATTCAATTTGGTTGTCTTGGAAGGTTCATTTATAATTTAAAGTAATTTTTCAGCACACTGTGTATTTATATTTACTTTTACAGAGAGAATTATTAAGGTTGGAAAAGACCTCCAAGATCAAGCCCAAGACTGTTTTAATTAGTTTTAAAAACCCTGTAGCTTAAAATTGGCTTTAAAGATTCCCTTTGGGAAAACAGCTCAGGTTATTTATGCAGAACTGGGTTACATAATTTGGGGAAATATCCTTTATCTCTTTGCTTGGCTGAACAGCCTGGCCCACCAGACTCCTTCTGCTGTTGTAGGTGATGGAAAATGGGAAATGCAGGAATGCTGGGCTGCCAAATTCCTCCTAGGAGGGATGGATGTGGAGAGTTGTGCCCCGGAGCACTGGGGGCAGACAGATGGGACCCATTTAATTCCCAGCACGGTTCAACCCCCAGGAGCTGCTCCCTCCTTTGTAGGGCACAGTCGGCTCCAGGTGTCCCCTGGGAAGGACAAAGCGACCCCAGGGTGTGACCACGGAGGCACAGCAGAGCTTTTGGGAAAGCCACAGCCAGGGAATGGTTTTTGGGAATCCCAGGGAGAAGGAATCCGTTGTGTGGTGTGAAACTGCCATGTTTGTTTTGAGTCTCATTTCATTAAATGCCCATTTCAGTGTGGGCTGTTGGGGTGAAAGTACCTAAAATAGAGGTGGTTACAGTGGTTGCTTAAAAGCCTTATTTTATTGCAGCTCTAGAGGAGAAAACCCATAAATAAAATCTTTCTAGCCAAATTCAGTGCAAGTTTCCTAATTGAAAGAAACAGCTCATTGCAGAAGGAGGAAAGTACTGAGTATTTTTATTGTAGTAAAAACTTCACGACGTTTAGCTTAAAGACTCCAGTGAAGTTTGCAAGGAAATAAATTGATCTGCAGGCTCTGCATTTGTGGTGAGCAGAGTAAAAAGGAAGAAATCCATAGGTCATTTCTGCAAGAATAAAGCTAATATTAGCCTAGGAGTCACTCCTAAATGTTGTTTACATAATGATCTTGGAAGGTGCTGAGCTTTACAATTTAATTGTGCATTTGAAGGTAGAAACCTTACAAACCAGGTGGTTTCATTCCTTCAGGGACTAAGAATACAACCTAAGAGTCTCTAAGCTTGGGGTTTTTTCTCCTCTCATTTTCCTTTTCCAATTATTTTAACAATAACCCTTTGACTCTGGAGTGTGTGACAGACAGGGAATATCAAAGAAGAGCAATCAGGTGATAATCCTACTTAACCAACCTTTGACTTGCAGCATCTGGTGTATTTTTAGTCTGATAGGAGCAAAATTATCATTCCCAGTAATTTGATAAGTGTTGTCATTTTCCTTTGGAGAACTTATTTTAATTTTTTTTTATGAGCACACCTGCTCCCTTGAGAGTAAACCAGCAAATAATTTATGCAGTGAGAATCCTTGCCAGTTTTTAAGTGAGAATAAATATTTCTGAGATCCTCGTGGTTATAAAACTTGATGGCTTGCCCACAGATATTCTCCTCTTTTCACTGTTCTGCAGTGGTGTCAGTTTGAGATGTGATAGCCGCATCTTTGGGATTTTTCCAAAAAATCCTGAAAAAAACTTCATCAAATTGAAGTTCAGCTCTTCCTTAGCTCTGAACTGTTGTTGTGTGGTTTTTTGGGCTTGCATTGCTGATGGGAAAAGCAGGATAGAGCTGCCCTGGTGCTGGGCATTACTGGAGTGGGGAATCTTCCCAGTGGGCTGGAGATGCCTTCTCATGGAACATTTTGGGAATGTGTGGAAATTGTGTCCTGCTTCAAAGCCTTTGGTTTCCTCCGGGGCACTCAGCACAGCAGTTTCTTGTCCTGGTTTCCCTTTGTTTCCCAGCAATTCCTGAATGCCTTCAGGAGCCTCTCACACAAAAGTGAGGGGCAAGATCCCGTGCAAGTCTCTCCCAGTAGTGATTGTCCACCTCTGATCCCTGAGGATGATCAACCAAATCTGCAGCTTTTCAGTTCTGACATCAAAACTTTATTTTTGTTCCTGTTTGCTTTGCTGCCATGAGAACGAGCTGCCCTACCCCTTTGGGGGCAGATTTATGAAAAGATCTTTTTCTTTTTGCTGATCCATGTAGAACTGACACTGTAAAAAAAAAAAGAGAATTTTATCCCTGGCGCGTTCTGTGTTAGAAATCCACTTGGAGCTGTTGGTGTGAACAGAGCCAGCACAGCAGAGCTGGATCTGGATCTGGAATGATCTCTGGGGAGGGGATGCTGCTCAGGGAGGCAGAGGGTTGCAGGTTATCAGTCCAGGGGTTGGTCCCACAGTGGCACAGGTGAGCCCTGAGAGCAGCAGGGTTGTGTTGGGCTGTGTGGAGCAAAATCCCTGATGCAGGCAGAGGGGTTTGCCCAAAGCATCCCCCACTGCAGCCACAGAACGGTGCCTGCTCAGGAATGTGAGATTTCTTACTGTCCTTTTCCTTTTTTATTTTATATTCCTTGTTCTCTTCACTCCTCTCCCCCTGGTCCATGGGATCTGTTGGTGCCATGATGGATTTCTGTGTCTTTGGAAACACAGACTGTGCCCACAACTTCCCTCCAAATCATGACCACATGCAACCTCTCTCATCACTGGATTTCCAAATTCAGATGATCTTTCAGAACTGTTATTTAAAATGGAATTTTCAAGGCACTGCTTGAAGCAGGATGTCCCCGAGTGGGCAGCCAGGAGAGGAGGAGGAGTTTTCCTCCTGATAAAGAGTTTTGTCATGCCCAAGGTCCCCCAGGGCTCAGATTGGCAGGGCCTTGGTTGTTTTGTGTTCTGCTCTCTGCATTTGTGTGTTCCTGCCCTGGTTGTAGTCAGTGAGAGAGGAGAATTTTGAAATATTAAACATCAATAAATGAGCTGGGTCACATGTGCGGGGTTCAACACAGAGATCTTGAGAGAAAGCTTTGCTGTTACATAAAATAAAAGTAAATATTCTGTCCAGCTCTGCAGATTTCCCCAGAAGGTTGGAAGGGAAGCAGAGATCAACCATTGATAGAGATGGCCTGTGGCAGTGGGTAGATGGGACTGCCAAAGCAACTGAGAAGCAATAAAACACACAAAACTGGTGAAATATTGTCATTCTTAGAGGTTTCTGCTTAAAAATCTTTGATTTCTGCACCCTCAGGCTCCCAGCTCTTCTGTAGCCCGAAGAGGTCTCGGACCCTGAGTGTGTTTTTTAATGCCTCGTAGTCTTTTGGAGAACACAGGTTGGGAAAAGAGCCTGTGAAGAGGGAGAGCCCTCCCTTTCTTCTTCCTTGGCTTTCTGTGCCTGTTGCCAGAGGGGAAAAGGCTTTTAGCAAGATCCTCTAGCAGCAGGTAAATGAAATTATCAATAGAATGTACAGTAAAGCGCACTCAAATATTTAATATTTGATTCATGAGGATTGAAATCATGTTTTCCTTCCAAAATTCTGCTCAGCTGTTATGGGTGGTGTTTGCAGAGTGAAGTGTGCTCAGCTGGCCTGAGCAGCACCACAGCCAGGGTTTTAAAAAAAGAGAAATTCCCAAGTTTTCTTTGCCTTGCTGGGAATTTCAGGAGTCTCAGGGAGAGCTGGGCAGCAAATTGCCCAAAGGATGTGTCTGTGTGTAAGATACTCCACATTTCATTTCTTGCCTGACTGACAGAGGGCTGAGAGAGCCCTGAAATGTAAATTAGATTTTGGGTGTCCTCCCAAGCCCCCAGGTGTTCAGGACTGCATTCCCAAAGTTCACAGCACAGGGTTTATTTTCTGTTTGATTTTTCTTCCCAAATCCTAAAGGAATTAAAAGCCAACCCTCAGTTAAGCTGAACGGGGAGTCACAAGTGCAGGCACCACGTGAAATACAATTTTTATTTAAATGTTTTCCTCCAATGAGCTGCTGAAGCAATTTATTTGCCTAACTTATAAAACAGTGGAAATCTAAATGACAAACTACTGGTACAGCACAGAGAAAATGTTATTTTGGAGTCCTCTCCACTTCCTAGAGTTGATTTATGGGCTCCTTTCTGGCGGCTGGGGTGGCACATCCTAAAGACAGGAGGAAATGGGGCAAGAAATGGTTGAATTTGTAACAGGAGCTTGAGGTTTGTCGGCCTTAGTGATCCCCTGCTCCCAACCATCCGTCCTCCTCTCCCCTCCACTGAGTTTTTGAAGCAGGGAAGGAATTTGGAGAGACAAAATTCAGAGCTAAATGATGATTTTACAAAGTCCCTGTGTGATGCTTAAGTGGTGCTTTCTGGTACTTCAAAATGAAACGGTGCAATGAGGAGTTGGCTTCAAGAGAAACAATAAATCAAAGTAAATAAAAAAAAAAATTCAACTTCCTTATGCCTGGCTGTCAAAAGTTTTGAGTGAATAAACCAGTTTTAACGTTGTTAAATGCAGTTCATGGCATCTTTCCTGTGAAGTGCTGCTTAAAACAAACAGTTTTTCACTGACGGCATAAAAATTGTTTCCCTAACATGCCCAGAGGTGAAATGACTGCCTGGAGGAAATAAAGCTGGCAGATTTTTTCTCTCTAAGTGCAGAAAGTCTTGGGGCTGTAAAAGCTGTTGTGTGGTTTAACTAATTTCCTTTAAACTGACAGGAACAGCAAAGCAGAGGATGTATTTTCCCTGGCGAGCTGATATTTGGGGTTGTTTATGAGCTCCTGCAAATTGTCACTTCAGGAAAGCAAAACAGGAGGAGGATATGCAGGGAGCAGAGATCAGCTGGGTGTGTAAACTGCATTTTGTACAGGGCCTAGAAATAATTGTAAGCCAGTGTGGGAAGTGGCATTTTTGCTAAGGCTGAATGAGCTAGCCCAGAAAAAAATTAATAAAATAAAATCCCAGTGCTCTTTCTCTTTGCTGCTCTTTGCTCCATCTCTGGAGCACTTTCCCTCCTCTCTGCAGCAGCACGAGGTGAGGCTCTCATGGTGAACAAGGGAGGGAGGGATTTTTATTTCCCCAGGTGCCAGCGGGGATTAGAAGTGGAAATCAGTGAACAATGGGAGACCAGACTCTCACAAAGTTTATCCTGAATAAAACCATTCTCCATCCTCTGGCCAGAACCCAGCAGATACCCAAATATCCCAAGAGTTGCCTTGCTCATCCTTACCCTGATTGAATGGAGAGTGTCTGATGCTGAACTTGCATCCAGGAGTGTGAACCTGATTAAAAAAATAAATGGGAATTATTAATTCTTGGCTGCAGCCTCTGCCTGGGTAACCTCCTGCTCCCTGAGCTGGATTAGGGGGGAAAGCTGAGCATTCCCATCCCTCTCATTCCTTACCCCGTGTTTGAAATCTCTTTTATCACTTCAGACACAAGATCTGAGTATTTGGAGGTCACTAACAGAGGTGACACAACCGCAGAAGCCACCTTGATCTTGAGCTGCTGGTGAATGATCTTGGGCAGGAGAAAAAGGAATTTATGGTCTGATGGTCTTTATAGGGATTTGAAGGATTATGCATTCCCAGGGAATATTGAGGAGGGGAAGGCTGGAGCTCTGAACAAAACAGAATTTGGGAGGTTGGTGTGCTGTGGCAGCACTGGAATAGCCAGTGAGAAGAATTAGGAGTGTTCTGCTGAGAGAATATTCTGGCAGAATGCTTAATCTCAGTAATGACCACTGAATAATTTATTCACCTAATTCACAAATATTTTTTATTTAAAACACTTGAGGCTTTAATCAGGCACTCCATAAACAATTTGTGTGGCTTGGTGATGAGAAGTTTAATGGAAATCTGAGCATTTTGGAATACTGGAATTTTACTTGGACTATTTTACTCAAATAAATATTTGGGAATATTTATTTAGGAGCTCTTTCCACTCTTTGGGCACCTGCACAGCTGTTGGGGAAGGAAAGTGGGGACCCCCCTGCTGATCCCTTTTTCTTCATGGAGAGCTTGGGTTGGACACTTCCCCTCATGCAGAATATTCCTTTTCTCCCCTTTTATTTAAATCACTGTTGAGAAGCTGTGGATTTGTACATGATGTATTTGTACATCTTAACGGGATCTATTGATGTTACTTTGAGTCTTAAAATGCATTTCCGAATTTTAAAGGATTTTTAAAACCTTTCCAGGAGGTTTTAGATGATCCTGCCTGAGATTGCCCACTTGCTGCTTTTCCAATAATTTTCCAAAAGAAATCAAAGTTTCGGTGAAGTAAATCCCCAGTTTTCAAGGAACTGCTCCAAAATTCTCTTTATCATTCGTTCTGTCACTCCCAACACACCTTGGTAAGTGTTATAAAAATGCACAATAATCCTTGTCAACACAGGAAAACAAAATCAGGTTGATGGAAATTGTGGAGAAAAATAATTGGATAGAAATAAAATACTATCCTCAGATGATTTTCCTGATTTTTGTTTTTCCTTTCCCCCTTCCAGAGCAGCCTTTGTTTTTTTTCTTTTTCTGGTCTCCCATGCAAGAAAGGAATTGGATTTCAGATGAGTTGTGCCTGTGTTGTTCCATTCTAGATTTTCATTTAGGTACCTAATAAAATCCCTGTAGGATGTTCCACTTTCTGGCCCTTTTCTGTCCTAATAACAGGAATTATATTGTGGAGAAGAGTAGAAAATAAACAATTAAGACAAATGAATTAATTCCTGTCTCAATACTGTGTATTAGGAAAACAGTTCAGGGGAACAAATGTACATAGATTTGAAAATTTTGAATAAATATTAATCATAGTTACAGCACCAATAAAGAAAAAATTGGGAGTAAGGGAATTAAAGTGACCTTGAATGCAGGTACATTATTACTGTATAGACACTGTTTGACTTTAATTTTTATTAATGTAGATAATGGCTTACATGGGCCTTATGGCTGCATTACCAGTGCTCTAAAATTTAATTAGATTTTCAGAGCAGCTGTTAATGTCTTCTCTAGGATTATATCATTCAGGGGCAGTGTCAGAAAACTTCAGCCATTTCATTCGACTCAGAAGCAGCTGAAATGAGGTATTTTGTCCACAAAACTACCCTGAATTCCTGAGTCTTTCTCATAACAAGCCATTGAAATTGCATTTATTTTATCCCTGCACTGCAGGGGGTGGATAACACACTAAACCACAGAGAGAAAAAGGCTGGCTGGGAAATATTATAAAAAGGTTTTTAGGATTTGGAGGTTTGTTTCTTGCTTTGCTAGACCCAAGATTCAGAGTCAGTCATAATAATTTGGAAGAAGCCCATTTTTAAGTGAACTTAAGGCAGGAAGAAATGTCCCCACCATGGTGGAATGTAAAGGAAAGTGGTTTGATTTAGTGACAAAAGAAAGGAGTTGAAGGTTTTTTATTGTCCTTTCCAACAAAAATATAAAAAAAGATAGAAATGCAGCAGGATCTGTGTTTTTGTAGCTAATTCCAATAAGAGAACTTTTTGAAGAAGCCGTGGTGGTCCTGGAGAAAAGGTTTTAGAGCTGATCCAATTCCAGGCAATGAAACAAATCTCAGTTAAAAAGCTGAGAGCTGATATTGCAGCCTGATAAAATTCAGGTGAAGCAGAGTCACCCAAGAGTGGCACCAGGGATGGTTGGTGTGCACGAGAGGGAAACCAGGAGAAGCTGAATGGAAATTTGACATTCTGGCAGTATTTTCCAAGTTATATCTGTGTAAAAATGTGATTTTTAAATGGCTGATGTGTGGTTTGTGGTGTGCAGAGGACCAGTGCTCAAACAAGGTGAACCCCTTGGCTTCATCTGGTTCTTCTTCTTCTTCTTCTCAGGGTCTGGATTAAAAGCACAAGAGACAGAATTCTTGTTGGGATTTGGGTGTTTATTATTCCTTATCTCAGTTACAGCCTCACTGATTGTGAGTGCTTCCACATGCTGAGTTAACAGAGAAAAAATGGAGCCCAGAGTTCAGCCTGCAAGGTCTTTTTAAGCCTAAACTACCCAATTATGAGATGCCAACTAATTGATTTTTACTTTTAACCCAATATCTGAGCACCCATGTTCCCCACTGCGGATTTTTTCAACCAATCACACAAANCTCACTGTGGATTTTTTCAACCAATCACACAAAAATCACCCAAACTTGTGAAGAAAGAGAAGACTACACCCTAAATCCTCCATCTTGTTACATATATATTACAATATCCCAAAACCCCAAACTCTCAATCTCTCACCCTGTGAGATCACACACTTCTGTTCCACTCCACACTCACAATCTCAGTGCTGTCACTCAGCTTTGGAAGCTTTTTCCACAGCCTCAGGTCAAATGCAGTGGATTTTTGGGGATCAGTCCCTGTCAGCACAGAAATGATGAAATCCTCTGTCCAGGGTTCTGACAGGTTTGTGTCCCTGGCTGCACTCCCTGGCCCTGGGGCTGGGTCATCCTTCTCCCAACCCTTCCCCAGGGTGATAATCCATGCACGGAAAAGCCACAGGAAATCATTTCAAGGTGTTTTGTTTTATGTTTGCTCCTCACCTGCACGTGCAGGTGTCAGGAATTGTTTGCTGTCACCCAAAGAAGAGCTGGAAGCCTTTGCTGCCTCCCAATTCTATCAGGAATTATCCATCAGGGGATTGCTGAAATATTCCCTGAGATTATAAATTGTCCTTGTTCAGAGTTTGCTGCTTGGGCTCCTGGCTCAATCCAGACTCACTTTTCCTTCTCTCTCCTTTGGATATTTGAGAGCAGCTTTCTGCTTTCAGTTGTTCTGGAAGTGTTTGGGCAAGAAATGATGCAGAACATCTTAAAAAACATATTTAGGGGAAAAATGTGGAGCATAAAAAAACTGGGGTTATCTGATGAGTAAGAGAGAGGTGCCTCAGCCAGGGTGAGCTTAGTTGCAAAAGGAGAATTTTGAGAGAGAGAATCTCTTTCTAAAAGTAGAATTTTTGGAAGGTTTGCTGCTCTTGCCTATTAACATGCACCTGATAATGAGGAGAACGAAGAAAATGAATTTTTCTGGCTTGGTAAATGCTGAGTTTTAGTATTTTATGTATCAGGGTGGTGATGAGAGTGAGTGTTAATGGTGCAGGGTGGGGATGTGAAAGGATCAAAGGATGAGATGTGTTGGGTAAAGGAATTATAATGATGAATGACAGTGACCTAATTCATGAAACAATCCTCTGGTATCAAGCAATTCACTAATTTGTAATTACATGATGAACTGGCCAAGAACAAAACCAATCCTGTCAGAATCATCAAAAGCCATCAGGGATTGCTGTCAGGAATCAAAAGCCATCAGAGATTTCTGTCAGAAATCAAATGCCTTCAGGAATTGCTGCAGGTTTGCAGCAGCCCTGGTGCTGTGCAGCTTCTCCCAGTGCTCCACACAGGAATCCAGAGCTGGAAATGGGGATCCAAATCCAAATTCATTCCTCAGTGCCAGAGTTAACCAGCAGAGAGGTGAGGGTGTTTCTGGCACATCAGGAATTCTCTCTAAACTCTGAAGGAGAAAGTTCCCAGGCATGTTTGCTGAAGGGCTTCCTATGGAAAGGCGCCTGTGGAGCAGGGATGGGGTTTTAGGGAGACCCTGAGAGACCCTTGGGCAGGCACTGATGCTGCTCCTTGGTCTGGACCCATAGAAATGAAAATAAATAAGGAAAAGTGGCTGTTTTAATCAGTAGAAACTTTATTCTTAGTGAAATGCAGCTCTTAAGGAGCTCACAAAACTTGCAAAGTTTCCAAAATGAAACTTTGGGCAAATCTGGCATTGCTGGAGGCAGCTGGGGGTGAGAGGCAGAGGGATTTTGGTGGGATTTATGGATCCTGAGGAGCAGTGGGAGCATCAGCCAGGGACAGCAGCAAAGGTCCCTGTGGGATGGGCTGGGAGCAAGGACTGGGATCCCAGGCAGGATCTGGGAATCCAACAGAACTCCCCTGGGTGCCCCAACCCTCCCAGGGCAGGAGCAGGCTTTGCCTTTCACCCTGCCCAGCTCTGGGGAGGGATGGTGCCTCAGGAAACGACAGGAGAAATGTTTCTTTAGCCAGGAAAAATCAGCATCCTTTGCTCACTCAGCAATATTGATTTAAATCGAGGCCCCGCCGCTTGGTTCAGGTGTGGTTCTCACATCACTGCCTGGAGAGGCAATTCCTCTGCCAAGGAATTTGTAATTTTAAAAGAGCTGAATCAACCAGCTGAGATACCCAAGGCACTGGGAGAAGGGGAAAAAGAAAGGCTGTGTTTATTTTGAGGTGAATGCAGGAGTGTGAGCTGCTCCTCCTCACTGAGGTGGTGACAGATTCATCAAATAATTCTTGAATCTATTCTCCAGCACTTGGGAAAGTGGGAATTTCTTGGATATCTCTGTCTGTAGGTATTCATGGATTTCGTTTTCTGTCACCACCCCCAGCTGAGCCTGAGAAGGTTGGGTGTGAATGGATTTTAAGGGATTTCTGTTTCTTCAGGATGAGCCCTGTCCATAAATGGATCCAACACCTCTGGAAAGTGTCCCTCGCCCCCGAGGGCCTTTCCTGCATTTCAAATGTAAAGAAAAATCATTTTAAAATCAAAGAAATCTTTTCTGTAGTTAGTAGAATTTCCAAAAACATGGTTAATCCTAAAGAGCTTTTCTATTTGATGTTTAATAGAGCTGAGTTAATAATTCATAATTTAATGTATCTGATTAATTTTGCCTCTTTTTCTCAGAATGTCTTCAAAGCACATAACAATTATCTCAAATGTACTTATTCAAAATGACTCGGTGACCTCTCTTTCTAGATCACTTATTCCTGATTCAATTTCTCATGGCAGTGCACAATTTCTATTGGTTATCATTCATTATTTCCCTGCTAATTGAGTAATCACAAATCCAGTTAAAAAAATAAATAAGGAGCAACCCTCTGGCAAGAAGAAATACTAAAAATGGATTAAAAATTCCTTTTGTCCAAGGCCTTGCTGCCTTGGAAAAACCTTCCTCCAGCTGAGGAAGACCAAGTGCTCATTTAAGAAAAACAACTGATGAAATCCAGTTGCCCTGGGAATTTGCAGTGCTTTTTCTATCCATGTGATGATCTAACTCTCTAAATTGTATAAAGATAATTAACCTCTGCCAGCAGATGCAACACTCTTAGTATCAAGAAGTAGATTTGCATAATATATTGCTAAGTGCATGTGTTTATTTCAGCAAAGTTCAGGAATTACACTGGAATTACACCAGGCCCGAGCTGCCCAACAGTGCCTGTGTCTCATTATGGGCAGATTTTCCCCCTTTATTTCAGCCTGCTCTTTATTTTTAAAATATAAAAAAGCCCCTTAGTAGTCAAATAGAGGCCTTAAAGTGCTGGATTCATTAAAATTAAGGATTTTATTTGCCTGTTTATCTTTCTTCCCCTCTCCCTGACAGTCTGTGCTGGTCATTTGAGGTGGCCATGCCAGCCCAGCAAAGCAGTTTGTTAATGAATTTTCCACAAATTAATTTTCTCCATTACCACAGCCTCAATAAACACAAGCAATTATTTTATGTGGACCAGGAATAAAAGAGAGAATAACAACTTACTGGACTTTAGCTTGTGGAATTAAAAGTACTTCTCTTTTGGCCTTTTTTCATTAGGGGTTCTTCTAAATGACTGCAAATAAAGGAATAGGGGAAAGCAGGAATTGGTGGATATAACAATTTTAGGAAATAAAGGAATAGGGGAAAGCAGGAATTGCTGGATACAGCAATTTTGGGGAAATAAAGGAATGGGGGAAATCTGAAATTGGTGGATACAACAATTTTAGGTTTAGGCTGCTGAATTACCCTGATTTTATTTCCACGCTGAATTTTGTTGTATTAGACCTATTGATACCTTTAGGTGGGTTTTTTTTTCCCTGGTTATTTGTAGTCACATTTTAATATTTTTTTCCCTAAAGAAGCTTTTTGTGTCCAAGTGAAGCAACTCAAAGGTATCAGCACCAAATCTCATGAATTGATACCCCACGGGTAAGAAAATTACATTGGCTTAAAGCCTCAGGCAAATGAGATGCAATCTCAGCAAAAGAATCCACAAGGAGCAGGATTATTATCATGTAAGGAATAAATGGGATTAACACTTTCCTTGTAGCTCTGGGACGAGGGAATTTTTTCTCAGTGCCTTTCTGGAGGTTCAAAATCCCCCTGTGAGGTGATTTTTAGTGTGCGTTTCAGGAGTATTTTTATTTGTAGGAATTAATGCAGTCAAGCTTTATGAGTTTGCAGCTTTTAAGGGAAAAATTTGGATTATGGAATCACAGAATGGTTTGGGTTGGGAGGGAATTTAAAGATCAGGGACATCTCCCACTGTCCCAGGCTGCTCCAGCCCCAATGTCCAGCCTGGCCTTAGGCACTTCCAGGGATCCAGGGGCAGCCCCAGCTGCTCTGGGCACCCTGTGTCAGTTCATATCTGTATTTATATCAGTTCCCCCAAGGTTTTACACAGTGGCAAAGGTAGAGAAGTGATTCTTCCCAGCAATATTAATTTGGTTTGAATTTAGCAGTCTTCAAAATGTAATAGTGAAGTTGGAAAAGACA
>VZTB01002140.1:112436-145577 GCA_013397245.1 Thryothorus ludovicianus
CTTCCCAATATCCCATCCAACCCTAGAAGTGATGAAATATTTGGAAGAACAGCCCACGCTGTATTTGCCTGCCTTCTTCAGGTGGTTTGGGTCTGGTTCTGTGTATTTTGTGTCCCCAACTTCCCCCATGCTCTGCTGGGATTGGTGGCACCCCGTGGACCTTGGGCACTGCCCCCACGGCCACCCCTGCCCAGGATTTTGGGATGTCCTTGCCCAGAGGAGAGAGCTGTGCCTTCTGCTGAGCCCCAGCCCTGCTGTCCTGCCTCTGCTGAACAAAGACTGCAGGTTTGGAGCAGAGGATTTGGAATATTAACCCTAAACTCCAGACATGTGGATATGGAAATAATCCCCCTCCTTCCTCTGTGTGATTTTGAGGAATATAAGAAAGCCCATTAGGGATCATAAAGCTATTTTTACATAAAACCCGACTGCAATAGCCCCAGGTGTAATTGGATCGTCTGCTGAAGGACTTTTTGGTGTTGTTTTTATTTATTTTAGGCAGCCTTCTTTAGGAAATGCTGTTCACAAAAGGCAGTGTCACGTAATGTTAAACAGAAAATAAATTTTCTGCGTTCACCTTGAGGGATTCTGAAAGTTCCAAATTATAAAAGCTGTAATAACTTCCATTTAGAAGGCTTTTGACAGGAGGGAAATGAAAAACGAGCAGAGAATGCTTCCACAGAAAGTTATTCCAGCTCATTTTTATAAACAAAACGCACCAACTGTGTAAACCAGAAATAGCAGTGATTTCTTTGACTGCTTTTTCTGAATGCCTGGCTTTAAATACTCAGTCCTAAAGCTAATGAAGGACTTGTGGAGATGATCTGATCAAAGAAATTCCAGCAGCCCACACAGCTCCCATCTGCTTGGAACAGCCTGCACCAGACATTAATAACAATGTTTAACTGGGGGGGAGAAGTGAGGAGATTTTGGGCCAATTTAGGCTGAAATTATGATTTAATTTGGCACTGGAGGTAAATTTGGTTATTTGGAAAAGCTAAAATTTCTGGCCGGCAAAAAGTAAATTTTGCTTTGTGTGGGATTTTTGTTTGGTTTTTGTTTGTTTGTTTGGGGTGTTTTCGGGGTGTTTTGTTTTGGTGCATTTAAAGAAATTATTCGTGTTGCTTTCCCTCATTTTCAGCAGAGCCAGAGTGAGTGGCATAGGAGGATTTAAAGCAAAGAGTGCAGGTTTAGGAGGCTAATTACAATAATCCTGTAAACTTCCTAATGCTCTTGGGAGGGAGGAGCTGTCTGGCTTTTTGCTGCAAAGTTTCACCATTTGAGAGTGACTCAGTCCATCAGCTCCGATCTTGTTCTGGGCAAGGTCAGGAGCATCGAGTGTGCAGGTAGTTTGTAATTGGCTGTCTGCAGAAAACAGCAGGGAATTCAATCTATTCCCTGCACTTGGATGAACTAAACCAACACTCCACAGAGCCACTGGAGCATGGAAAAGTTGCTAATCTCTCTCCAGTAATTATTGCAGGTGTGCCCTGCTCCTATCAGAGGGGACACTTGGCACTTGATGAACTTAAATGTTACTAATGGCTTTTTTCCCCTATTAATAAATCACATTTTGACATTCAGAGACTTTGCGTGACACCAGGGGAAGGGTAGTCAGGAAAAATCTTGAAAAGTTATTCTGATAATCAGTGATGTTCTTGGGAGTTTGGGATAATTCCAGCAGAACTGCCTGAAATGTGTCAGGTTTCATTCAGGGGAGTTCTGCTCTTCCCACGTCGGTGGGAGCAGGGAAATAGAGACATGGGCAGCTGGAAATCCAGAGTCTGGAGGTGCTTGGAATTCACGTGATTGAAATAAGGAGTCACTTTCACTCTGGTAGTAGAAAATGATTGCTCCTGAGAAATCTAAATGCCAGAGAATTCAGATTTTGGGGCCTGAGGAAGAGAGGGAAGCCAAGGCACAGCGATGTCTCTTTTGTCTCTGAGTTGAATTTTTAATCTGCTAGCCATTATTTCCTGGGTGAAATCTCTTCCTTCAAACCATTGTCTCTGTTTTTCAGAGTTCTTTGCATTTGATCCCCTCTGCCCTTCCCATAGGTGACACTCTGAATTCCATCAGGTTATATTGAATCATTGCAGATTCTCTCCATCCCAGGCATAAATCAATGGCTGTATTTTCTTCATGTAATGGATCATAAAGAGGAAATCAGCTGTAATCTATTTATGTGATATAACCTGTTCAGAGGTCTTAGTTTTTATTCATATTTTCAGATAAACCAGTGGTAGTTGAACTGGAATTACTGTCCTGAGCTTCTGCCATGTTCATCAGCTCCATTACCTGAAAAATATTCATTAACTGGGACTTTGCATCTTTGAATTCTTCTTTCAGATGAAGAATATCAAATTAAGGGACCTTTACACCCTGCAGCAAATAGAGACAAGGAGATGTTTTGTGCTTTGTCCTTTGTGTAAGCACAGGGCTGCGTTTGGCTGGGATTTGTGTTGGTTCCTCCATTTATCCAGATTTAAATGTGGTTTCCAAATATTCCAAGGGCTGGCCGTTCCCTGCCCAAGGCCAGGCAGGTGACAAAGGTGACACAGTTTGCCCTGAAATAATCTGGTTTCTCAGTGTCTGACATTCAGACATGTAGTGAAACTATTTTAAGTGCTTTTCCACATTGTATTAGAACATGCAAAGTGTCCTTAATGTAGCAGCAGCTCTGGTTGTGTTTGTAACTAACAGCTGCATTAACAAATTTTATTTTGGGTTGGAGAAACTGGGGACAGGGTAGGATCAAAAACAGTTTTTATGGAGCTTTCCCAGCCTCTGGAAGGGGTTAATTCTCACTGTCCTTTGCATGGAGCTTGCTGGTTCTTAGCTCCCCACCAGCATTTCTCTCAGAATTCCACTGTTTTCCCTGGAGCCTCTGAGGTGCCACTTGACAACCTGCAAAGAGGAGGATGAGCTCTGAGGGGCTGGCAGTGGGTGGTGGCACGGGGTGAGTGTAGTTGGGGAAAAAGCTGTGAAAATTCCCAGCAGGAGCAGCCTGGAGGGACCAGAAATCCTCCGTGGAGCCCTGTGGTTGTGTAGCCAAAGCTGCTGATCCTGGCTGGCTCAGGGGGTTCAAACCCAGGCTCAGGAGGCTTCATTTGGGTCTGAACTCAAAGCCAGGCAGCAAAACTTGACCTAAGCCTGTGACAGGAATTAGCATCATTTCACCCCCAAATAATGATTTTAGCATCTGTTCATAGCCTGGTTTTGTGTTACCTGGTTTAAACCACTGATGCTTCCACAGGGAATCAGCTTCAAGGTGGGAATTTCAGCTGTAGGCAAAGTGACCAAGGCTCAAAATGTTTTCTGGGTCATTGGCTGCAAACAATGTCCAGGTAGGACAAGTGAGAAATGGCTGTGTTGTGTTGGAGAGCAAAGGCACTTCCAGGCAGTGTCTGTGAGTGCTGCCGAGGGTGATTTCATGCTTTGTTGTCCCTCAATCTGTTCAGCTTCCAGGGAAAAGGAAATTTTCGTTCTCCTTGGCTTTGCCAGTGGCTCAGCTCCAGCTGGGAGCTCTCTGGCATCTCCATTTCCATCAGCAATAAAGAACCCACAGGGCAAACCCCACTCTTGGCTTCACCTGTGAACCCCCTGATCTCCCAGGAATTCCCTCTGACAGCCAAGACAGAAGAGCTGCAAGCTGGGAGAGAATCCATTTATCCTGGGACAAAGAGGGGGAGAGCTGAGCAGAAAGATAATTTGGACAAGCAGAGGGTTTGCATTGTTCCCCACCCCAAACTGGTGATGTTACATTTGGGGATGTGGTTTAATGAGGGGCATGGCAGGGGTTGGGCTGGATGATTTTAAGGGTCTTTCCCACCCTGAATGGTTCTGGGATTTTGTGACCATCAGCAAAGTGTCACAGTGGGGAGAGTTCCTGGAGAATGAGATGTGCAGGAGCACAGGATGTTCTCCCAAGGAGGTGGGACAGGTCCAGTGCCTGGGTATATTCAGGGAAGGAATTACCATTCACCACAGCTGGAGATGACTGAGGCATCTGGGGAGCAATGATTGGAGAAATAGCCAGAGATGTACTGCATTTGAAATTTTAATTTTTTAAAAAATAGGACAGCTCTTTGTTCCCCTTTCTTTGGTGCTCCCACAGGATATTCCAACATTCCTGCAGCTCAGCAGAACTGCAGCAGGATAAATCCTAAATTATGTCCCTCTACCCCATCCCAGAAACTCCACACCATTTACCTCATGACTTCTCCAGCTCGAATTCCTGCAGTTCTGCATCATCCCACTGGAATAAAATCAGGAGAACTGAGCATGCACTTTGTAACATTTCATCAGCCCTGAACATGTTCCTTCATTACAAATCTCAGCATTACAATGCAAATTAGCGCCATAATTAGTTTTATGTGTGTCTGTGTCTGGCAAACAGAGAAACAAAAAAATAGACCCTGGAAAAATATTTATAAATTGAAATTGTGAGCTGATATGTTTTTTAAATGATGAAATTTTTCATGAGATCCTTCAGTGCCCAGTTTGTGCTCTGGGTGATTAAAGGTTGTTTTGCAGCAAGTCCTGTGATGTATTTCATCAGCAAATTGTATTTATTTATTTTATTTCCTCTCCCTTGAGCCACTTGAGAGGAAAGCTCAGAAAAGAGAGGGATGTGCAAACCAGTGTGAGGGGCTTCTGCCTCTCTGTGGGTAAAAGGAGGATTCATGTTTCACATCTGCCAATCTGACTTATTTCAGGAGCTTTAAATATCTCTAATAACTTCTGGAGGTGGGAGATTTGTGGATTTCTGAGCGCTAGGAGAGTTGTCTGAATCAAAGACAAAGGCAGCTCCAGCTGCTGTCTGAACTTGCTTCAGGAGCCAAACTCTGTGATTTTTACTCAAAACTTGTTGCCATGTAGGAAAATTTGCAGGTTGTTGCTTTTTCCACATTGCCCTGACTCCAAACCATCCTTCTGGGAGCCCCTTCCCAGAGGAAGCCAGGCAGGGGCCAGAGGAGGTGACTGAGGCTCAGTGACAATGTCCCTGCAGGAATTCCCCTCTGCAGAGCACACAGGGCTGCAAGGAACACCGTTGGGGGTTGTTTTCCAGGAATTTCTCCTCAGAAAAGAGGAGCTGTGGAGACAGGGACAGGTGAGGTCTTTGGAAAAAGGTGCCACCTCCTTTTATCCTACTTTGGTCCCTAAGGAACGACCCCAAAACACAGAAGGGTGCTTCATCACAGGGAATTTTGGAGGCTTCCTTGGCTCAGCAGACCCTCAGCTCCCTCCTGCCCCTGGAATTTGGCAATTCAGGGACCTGTAGCAATTAAAGTGTCTGTAATTATCCATTAATTACACCTCAGGCAGCTCATTCAGCAATCACCCCTCAGACACTGCCACCAGAATTGCCCCGGGTGCAGAGGCTGCACAATTCCTTATCCAAGGTCTTGTTTGCCTGGAAAAGGGAGGAGAAGGGGTTCTGTAGGATACCAGCATGGAGTAGATCACAGTCCCCACACAGCCCTGTGGGTGGGAGGCAGCAGCAACCCTGATGTGACCCCAGGGCTTCAACAGCAGCTGCACTGAAGGGGCTCTCAGGGTGATGGAAACACCTGAGTGCCACAGAATGAGAGGGATGGACTGTGGGCACCATCCCTGGGGATTGATAGTTTGGGATTCTTGGATAAAAAGACACGATAAATAATAGAAAAGGGCCCAATCATTCATCAGCACATTTTGGGATTTGCTGACTGGCAGGAGCTGTTCCTGGGCGGGCAGCTTTGGCTTGGCACAGATTATTCCCTGCTCTGAAATATTTGCAGATTGACAAACTGCGCTGCTTGGTTTGCTGGAGTGATGAACCAGCTCTCTCGACAGTTCAATATTTTGTGATCATCCTAGAAATGTTTTTTTGTTGGGGTTTTAATGGCAGAGAAATACAGGCAGCATTAAGAGGATGAGCTGCTCTGAGCATCCCTGCTCTGCCTTTGATGACTGTGATCCATTTGGGAAGTCAACAAAGATGGAAGAGAGAATAAATCTATGCTTCCATGGCCGTCTTTATACAGTCTAAAATAACACATAGGGTAATTTTCCTTCTTTTTCTGAAGCTAAGTGCTTTTTTGTGGATCTCCAGCCTGAGTTTTTCACTCGTGCAGTACATACTTGGAGCTGATAGCTCTCATCTTTTATGGCAGAAATTGCTGAAGCTGAGTAATTAAAGTTATTCTTGACTTCTCTTATTTACTGGAAACGACTGAGCTGAATCATAAAAGACTGGGGATTGTACTTTGAATGGTTTCCTGGATACTTTGCTCCTAGCAAGTAATTCCTTAATGGCATCTCCACAACAACAACAACAACAAATGTTCTGGAATGGAATCTGACACTTGACTTGTGCTCTTTATTCCCTGGAGTGATCCCTGGTGGATGCACACCAAGGAAGTGCTGCTTTGCCAGAGTGTTGTCCAAACCTTTTCCATGTATTTGGCTTTCTAAATATTACTTTTTATTATTATTGCCGTAAAAATACAGTTTTGGCTTCTGTAACCACTTCATTTTTTATTTTTTTTTTTTGTGCATTTCACAACTTCCCCTTCCCATCTTTTGCAGGCTGGAGCAGGTGCAGTGTGAGAGCATCACCTGACAGGCAGCACAGTCATTCCCTGGGGTGAAATATATGAAATGAAATTAAGTTCACAAATGAGTGACCAAATATTAAAAAAAAATAAGTTATTGTCCCACCAAACTGTCCCCTTCATTTTGGCTAAGGTGGCTTAGCTTGTGTCCAAGAAGTAAAGCATCTTGTTATTGCAAAAACATTATTTTCTCTCCAAACAGTGAAGTTTGTGAGAAACCAGTTTTCTGTGAGCCCAGACTGGAGGATGTTGAGCCATTAAAAAAAGCCCTGAGAAGCAGAATCACAGACTGTGATGCTTGGTGTAGTTTATTAATCACAGAGATGTTTTGGTTTTTTTTTTCCCCCCTCACTTATTTTTCAGACTCTCAGAAGGGTTTGGGTTGGAAGGGACCTTAAAGATCACTGAGCTCTGACTGGATTTACACCAAGCTCCAAACTGGTGTCATTTATTAATCACAGGATCAGCTTCATACAGGCTGGATTCCTTAATTATTTTTGTTTCCATTTTCTCACTCCAAGACTCTCTGAGAGCACAGGCTCCTTCAGGCAAGGACAGAAATGTCACTGCAAAGCTGATTTGCTCCCAACAGGAAAATCCATCCTTGATCAGAGAGACACAACTGAAAAGCGTGAATTTGGAAAGACTTGGCAGTTTTAGCAAAGTTTGCTGGGTGTAGAGTTGCTCCTAGGGGAGGGTTTTATCTTTAGGAAAGGAATTATTTTGCTTTATACAGGAGGGGTGTGGGAGGGAGCACAACCCAGGGTGATTGCATCCCTTAAAAGAAGCAGGTCCGGGAGAGTTGTCCCCAATTTTGTTGTGTTTGTGTTAATATAAATAATTCCTGTCTCCCTCTCAGCCTCCCCAGGCACTGCCACAATGCTCCAGTATTGGGAACATCCATTGCTTTATCCAGCCTTACAAAATAAGGGGTTTAAAATGCTGTTAAATGAGATTGCTGTGGTTTGTTCAGTGGCTTCAACGCTTCCTTTTTGCATCCCTTAATGCAGTTTTTTTTCCTGTTTTTTTTCCCTCCTCTCTCAGTGTTCTCAATCACAGGATCCATCAATTCTTGTTTTGGTGATGGTTCCTATACATATGGAATGATTCAATGATGAATCTCTGCTCTCTTTGCAATAATATCTCCTTTATTGCACTGAACTCCACCTTAAAGGAGTCATTGAGACATCACAGCATTTAAAGTTGCAAGTTTCCCTGCCTTTGACGGGCTGTTTCTGGGGGGATCCATCCCACCAGGGACAGGCAGAGCTGGAAGGATTCCTGTTTGCTAATTGCTGCCACCATTTCGAAACAAATCTGAGTCACAGGGCACCACAGTGAGTCCAACAAGAACAATAAAATCTGAGTCTGTGTAATTGCTAAGCAAATGAAGACTGAATAGAACTTGAAGGCAATTAAAGCCTTTATTTCCATTTTATTGTGGAATAAATACTCCAGGATATTTTCATTTGCTTCACTTTTTGTTTGCTCACAGGGTCTGCTTGTTAATGTGGCTGGGATGTATGAGAACTCCTTAATTAACCTGTTTTTGTGGGCATCTCGTGGTTTCCATGAAATATGTGTGCTGACAGCTCTGGAACAATTGTCCAAATAGAAATGACAGATTTGTAAGCGTTGGCCAACTAAAAACTGTTCAAGAAATGCAGTTTTTGAATTACTGGACCAGGCTTCTCTGCAAATTGGAGTTCAATTCAGTTAATTGAATTCACTGGATCTATGGCAATTTGCATAAAGTTATAATAAGAGTGTGGTTATCTTTGAAAAAGCTGCAGTTTCAGAATCTTACATTAAAAATGGAATAATACAATTTTTATTTTGTAATAGCCAAATGCAGAAATATCTAAATGGCACGGGAACAAAATTGAAATCCGTGTTTTGCTGTCGATGACAAAGTTGCACAGCAGCAATCCCAGGCAGCCCCTGGTGGATGTGGATTGTGTGGCAGTGGGGTGTTGGTCTGTTTGTCCATCACACCCCAGCCCTGCCCTGTGCCTTTGCTTTGCTCCAGTTCATGCTGCAGAAAGTAAATTTAGCTTTTGCTGAAGGCCTGGGAGCGATTCCTCAGAACAGGCTCCCATTTCCTCTCTGCTGAGCCTGGCATCCGTGTCCTTGGGCACCCTCTGCCCTGGGCAGGTGTCCTGCAGGAATTCCCCTTCCAGGCCTTTCCCTCCCCATTCCCCCTCTCTGCTGCAGCTGTTTGGGGACATCCTCAGGTGTAAACTCAGTCCCTGCACTCTCTTTGTGGCACTCCTGGGGCTGTGCAGGGCTCTCTCAAGGACTCTGGGGCAAGAATCTGTTTGCTTAAAGAGAAAAAAGTGGCAATCAAATATTTGTTACCTTGACCTTAGGAACTGGTGACCGTGATGCTCAAATAGAATACGTGTAAGCAATAAACCTGCAGGAGGAGAAAACATCTGTGCAGCTGCTCTCACTGCAAGAAACTGCTGAGAAAATGTTTTCTGCTGGGATCTTTGGAGGCTTTGACCAAAGTCTGCTCCACGAAGTTTAAACAGAGCTGAAGTAGAGGTTGAGGTGCAGGAAGCCTGGAGGTGCTGCAGTTCCATCCCCTGCTCCCAGCAGCACAGGCAGCATCCTGCTTCATTCCAGGTTTTCCCCCCTCATCTTCTGGGGACATGAGGTGCACATGGCTTTACTTGGTTCTTTTTTTCAGGGTTAGGATTAAAAGAGAGAGAGAATTTTTGTTTGGACTGAAATGTTTATTATTTATTTATTTGTTTATGTTGCAGTCTCACTGACTGTGAGTGCTTCTAAGCTAACAGAGTAGAAATGGCACAGATTTTAATGCTCTGTGGAGTACTTTTGAGGTGTGATGGAATGGCAGGCCAAACTTCATCCCTACAAAGGATAAAGATTCCCTGTGGTTATTGTAAGGGACATGGTTGGGTCCTGTATGCAAGACTGAGGTGAAATTGCACTAAGATGTCACAATTTTGTACAGGGCGTGGTTTGGAGTGACATCTGTGATTTCATTTTTATTTTGTTTTGACTTAGGAAAGATCAAACATTATGCAAAAATCCATTTCTACTGAGCCAACAATTTTTCATTCTTGAGTTTAAGTTTTAATTCTTAGCGTGTCTTAGGGAGAAATTTGGTTCAGATACCCCATTGCTTAGTGAGATTTATAATGAACCATGAAAGATGTGGAGAGACACTTTTTGGTGCTGGCTAATTGTCCCCAGGTAAACTGAGCAGGTTGAGAATGGCTTTTCAGCAGGGACACAGGATGAGAGGCCATGGGCAGGCTCATGCTGCTCTTTGCCCTCTCCCCTGGGCTGGCAGCGATGCCAAGGATGGCTCCCCTTGGCAGCAGGTGTTGCTCCCTCCTGTGGGAACCATTCAAAGTTAAAGGGTTTTTGGAATAGCTGTAGAAGCAGAAAAGAGCAGAGAATTTAGAGCTGTGCTGCAGATGCTGGTTCTGAAAGTAAAAGAGTTCTGTGAGATAGTGAGGGAGGACATTGAACAATCAGCAGTGCCTTGAATCTACTCATGCAAACCTTAGGACAGCAGAAAAATATATCTGGCAAGATATTAGCAAGGTCTAAGGTTAATACTGGATCTCTGTGCATTGTAATTTAAGGCTCACAGGCATTGTTTGAAGCAGGTGTGATTGTAGTGGTTGGTTAAAGCTGCTGCCAGGATGTTTTTACTTTCTGCTATTGGCTGACAAAGTTTCAAAGTTCTTTATAACACAGAACTCAGCATCTGCTGCTGTGGACACGAGCTCTTGTCATCTTCCCTTTGAGACTCCTGAAAAATGAACAGCTCGAGATGCATCCCTCAGCATTCATCCCTGTTTGTAAACAGAAAAACCTTTGCTGGCACACCTCCCTCCAGCTCAGCTGCTGCTGCTCCCAGGGGTGCAGGGCAGGGAGAAGCCTCCTGCACATCCCAGCTGAGGGCACAGCAGCAGGGACAGGGCAGGGAGGTGCAAGCAGCAGGGACAGGGCAGGGAGGTGCAGGCAGCAGCTCCTGCATCCCTGGTGCCACCAGGCGGGTTCTGCTGGGTCACAGAGCATCCCTGGGCACCCCAGCTCTCCTCCCCTGGCTGCTCCTGGCATTCTCTTTGCTCTTGGCTGCACCGAGCTGGTGAGACAGAACCCTCTGCTCAGAGCTCAGCAGTTCTGGGCTTTTCTTCCAGAGGCACAGCATTGATTCTTTGAGGAAATTGTCCTTCCTCGGGACCAAAGAGTTTCTGCAGGAGTGCAAGATCTCCTGGTGCAGGATGGCACTGCATCCTCTGAGAGCCAAGCAGCAATAAAACTCTGCAGGAGCAGCTCAGCCAGGTACAGCAGGGACAAAAGGAGGAAAAATTATCTGGCATAAGTAGAATTTTTCTGTGGTAGAATGTAGAAATTGTGTGTGGAGAGAGCAGCTTTCACTGGAGTCTCTGGGATGCAGGGTGGGATGATGCAATGCTTGATGCCTTTCACTGTGCTTCCAAACTCCTGAGCTTTGTGGCTTTAATATTAATTTCTTTCATTTAAATGCTGAGGAGTGAGTTAAGAGAAAGATGTGCCTTGCCCAGGAAGACTTTTTACACTGGTCTTTTGGAGTGTTATGAAAGCAGAAATCGGAGTTGTAAGATAAGTGGTTGAAGCCTTTAAGTATTTTCTTTTATTCTTAAAGAGATGTAAAAATCCACGTCTGAGGGCTGCAGCACTCCCTTCTCCCCTGATCCATGTGCTGATCCTTCCTGCAGCCTCCTGGACCCCAGCTGGCCAAGAGCAGCAGTGAACAGCTCTAAAACCAAGCTCACATTTTGGGTCTTGCCCTGTTTTTTTGTGGGGCTCTGCAGTGACCCTGGGGATTAGCAGCGCGTGTTCAGGGGAGTGGGATTTTGGGGACGTTGTGTGGTGTTAGGAAATGCCACTCTGCATTTTTGTGTCCATGGATTTTGGGTTCCTCTGGCTGAAGCTCAAAACCTCAGAGCTGGAATTGATCTGGTATGAGGAGCAGGGGAGCTGCACAAGTTGCAGGAGATTCTGCAGAGCATTTTTCTGCAGACAGTTTTTGTCCTGGACAGGCACTAAGTGAAAGCAGAGAAAAGCACAGCATGGAAATGTCCCAGGGTGAGGACAGGGAATGTTCTCCTTGGATTTGGCTGAGGAGAACAGCATGGAAATGTCCCAGGGTGAGGACAGGGAATGTTCTCCTTGGTTTTGGCTGGGGAGAACATCCCAGGAAAANTTGGATTTGGCTGAGGAGAACAGCATGGAAATGTCCCAGGGAGAGGACAGGGAATGTTCTTGGATTTAACTGGGGAGAACAGCATAGAAATGTCCCAGGGAGAGGACAGGGAATGTTCTTGGATTTAACTAGGGAGAACAGCATGGAAATGTCCCAGGGTGAGGACAGGGAATGTTCTCCTTGGATTTAACTGGGGAGATCAGCATGGAAATGTCCCAGGGAGAGGACAGGGAATGTTCTCCTTGGATTTGGCTGAGGAGATCAGCATGGAAATGTCCCAGGGTGAGGACAGGGAATGTTCTCCTTGGATTTAACTGGGGAGAACATCCCAGGAAAAGAAGAACTTTGTGCTGCTGATGTTCCACGGGGTCTGAGGGGTGGAATGAGGGAGAGATGGAGCAGAGATGATGGAATATCCTTGGAATGTCACCCCTGTGCCTCAGGAAAGGCCGTCCTGCCCTGCCCAGGCACGCTGGGGGGTTGGGAAGCTCTCAGGGTTAAGTGTGAGCCATAAGGGGCAGGTTTCTTGTTTCCAGCAGTTTTTCCCTCGTGGAAAGCAGGACTTGCCCTCATTTCAGAACAAAAGGCATCCCCAGTGAGCACCAGTGACAGGGCTGATAGGAGGATTATGGAAATAATTAATTTTCTTAGGAATGTTGTCATTTCAGAGTTTCTGTAATGAGCAGGGGTAGGGCTGCAGGACAAATCCTGGTACCAAAACCCAGAGTTCTCTGTAAGGCTTCTGCAAATATACACATTTGCCTTTCAGATGATAATATCTATATATATTTAAATATATATTTTTTCCCTGAAAATAATAAATAAACCCACACTGAGGTCTTGCTTCTACATTAAAAACTTTTTAATTAAGAGAGGTTACTATCTTTTTGCAGAAACTTGACCCCGTTGCCAAACATTCCTAGCATAAGTAAACAAAACTAGGCCACTATATTGTGAATTTCCTAAATAATATTTTTATGCTTGCCACAACCCAGCCTGGCCTTGGACACTTCCAGGGATCCAGGGGCACCCACAGCTGTTCTGGACACCCTGTGCCTTATTAACCCCACAGGAAGGATGTTTTTTCTAATATCTGAAACCTGAGTAATAATAATAATAATAATAAAAATGATAAACTGAACCCATTCCCCCTTTTCCTATCAGTCCAGGCCCTTGTAAATGCTCTCTCTCCATCTCTCTCCTTTTCCAATGGAAAAGGGGAGAGGTGGGGACAGGAGCCCCCAGCAGGTGGAATAAAAGAGGAGATTTTCAGCTTTACGCTCACCAAGCTGTAAAAATTATTAAATGAAAGGTTTCTTTACTGATTTCATAAAGAAATCACTGGTATTCTTAAAGCCCTGAGGAATGTAACAGAAAACATCATTTTCTGTATCCTTTAAATGCTTTATTGCACATCATTTGGAGCCTTTTATTGCTGAGAGCAACAGATACCATCTCAGATTTTCCCTGCTTTACTTTTGGTAATGTCATTTCTGATTAAACTTCGAGGGTGTCGTATATTGAGCCATGAAATAGTTAAATTTTTTATGAGAGTGATGAAAATCCTATTGCTTTTGGGTTTCAGAGTATCAATATCCCGAGCTGAACAAGTCAGGCCTCATTCCCAGGAAGCACCAGTGCGGGATCTGCCCTTTTCCCTGGTGTTTTTTCCATCTTGGGAATGTAGGTTCGTTTTAAGGGACAGCATCTCTGCATCTTTCCAGTCACCCAGGCTCTGGGGCCGCGGTGGGATCTTGGATTTCTGGGAGCTGTTCAATCCTGAGCTGCAGTTTTACCCCTTGGCTTCAGCAGCATTGTGCATTTGGCTTGGAATCAGGAATAAATCAGGATTTTGGAGTGCTCAGCTCACAATGCCAGGGGTGCAGCAGAAGTTCTGTGGAACAGGGGGAGCCCGGCTCTGCATCCCAGGTAGGATTTGCCTGAATTTATTGCCCTGAAAAGCTTTGTTGGAGCTCTGTAACCACAATTAAAAGCTCCATATTCTCAAGGAATCCATAAAGCAGCTCCCTTACCCAGCAAAGGGCTGCACCATTACCAGCCTGGATCTGAGCACGGAAAAAAGGTGATTTAAACTCAAAGAGAAGCATCAGGAGGAGAGCAGAGGAACCAAGTGTCTTGTGGTGAGGTATAAAATGCAGCAGTGCAGATTTTTAAGGAGAGCAGAATTTACAGAAGCTGAGTGTCCCAGGCAGTTGGCAAATGGGCTAAAGAAGGCAAATTTAGGGCTTGCCACAAGGAAACCTCTATCAGGGGATGGGAATTCGAGTGCTCTGCAAAGGAAATGGAAATAAGGCAATCTGGGTCCACGAGGGCTGTGGGCAAATGAAGTGCACAGGAGGAGCTTGGAGCTGAGGATGTGGATGTGTCCTGTGTGGGGAAATATTGAGGGTGAGGCCACTGGGAGGAATTTGGGAACAGCTGCCACATGCACTGGTGAGTTCCTGTGGAAAGGATTATGAAACTTCAGTGGTTTATAGCGAGAAGAGATGTTGAAGTGGAAATTAATTGCCTTTAGCTGCTTTTTGAGGCTTAAATGTGTTTAAAAATATCTGTATGAGCTAAAAAATAGACTGAAAATCAGATCCTGCAGCCTGGTGATGAGTGGTACCATGCCAGAGGTATGTGGGGATCTGCCTGTGGAAAAGGCAGGACCTTGGCTATTTTCTGGGCAGGCTTTGATGGATATCAGTGAGAAAAAACGATGTACAGAGTGAAAGCATGTGTGGAGGGATGTGTGGAGTCCTTTTAGGAGCCAAGGGCTGGGTGGTGTGTGGGTGCTGCCCTCCAAGATTGGGGTAAAAATCCTCAGTGACGAGACCTTGTGCTCCAGCAGAGCCCAAACCATCCCTCTGCGAGCTGCAGGCAGCAGAATGTGTTTAAAGCAAAATTCCTCCTAAGCCAGGTCCCTAATTAGCTGGAGTGCTGCTGAACCCATCCCTGGCAGCTCTGCTGGAGGTGCAGATGTGCTGAAGTGCTGTTTGTGTCAGCTCTGGCTGTGGCACTGGGACAGGGAGCTGGGATGCTCGGGGGATGCTGGGCTGGCTCCTCCCGGGCCCTGCTCCCTCGGGGCAACACAGCCTGTTGTTGTTTCAAGCTTTTTCCAAAGAAAACACCTGCTGTGCCAAGCTCAGGGAGTATCAAACCTCTCTAAACAAACACATATTGCAGGTGAAGCCGTGCTGGCGAGGGGAAAAGCAAACTGGTATTAAAGTAATGAAAAACCACGCGAGCTCCGTCTCAACAAACAGCTCTGAGTGCACGTGTCACGTCGCATTTGTGCTAAGAGATGTTATAAAATTACTCTGGTTCTCTGCAGCTTTCATCTTTATGGATTATTGTGTGAGATTTGTGACAAAACTCAAGTCCCAGCCGAGATTTTCCTCAGGAACACGATCTTGAGTTCAGATATTGCTGTGACAGAACAGCACTGGTGTCCTGCTAGATAAAATCTGCAGTCCCCTGAATTCTCTGCCTGGTAAAACCAAGCAGGCGCAGTTCATAAAAATCCTCTGTGCTGTCCCACAAAGTGTCTGGGAGCTTTTGTGACCCTGGAGGGGGCAGGAGGGGAGGGGAGAGCAGCTGAGCTGTGCAGGGCCTGCAGCACCTCCTGCACTGAAGCTGCACATCCTGCAGGGCTCTCTGCTTTGGGCAGCAAAAGAGAGCCACAGAGGAAATTCAAGCCATAAACCAGGCTTGAAAATTAGGCTGCAATGATAATTCTTCATGTGTTAAATAGCTGAGTTGAAATTACTGTGAACTTGTGGAATTTAGGCAGTGTGGGGTCACGTGTATATTCAAACACGATTTCATTTATCTTCCTAACTTGATAAGTGCACTGATTTGGGCAGAAAGCTTCTATTTTTAGCTAAAAAGTCAGGGGATGTGGCTTGGTGAATTATGATGCTTGTTACACGTTACATGCTAATTATGATGCTTTTGGATGCTGATTTTATTTGCTATAACCCTTAAACTGTGAAGTCCGACAATTTGTCCAATGGTTTCTAAAAGGATTATTTGACATTTTTCTCAAAGCTGAGCTTTGACAAAATTAATCTATTAAAGAGCAAAAGGCTGCACGCAGTGCTGACCCTCCCAGGAGTTTAGCACAGGTTGGGTTCAGGTTCAGTTCCTGGGCACCAGTTTAAAAAAGTCTTTTGTTTAGAACTTTCTGCACCCCTCGAGAATTTTATAAATAATTCTGGAAGGATCTCTGAAGTTTTGCAAGTGGGGCATGAGAAGCTAATGAGGTGAGGTGGCTGATGAACTTCCCTGCCCATAAATTATGGATTTGAGGAGGTTTGATGGAGTTGTGCATCTCTGTGTGTGTGTGTGCTCACCATCTGCTCCCAGGAGAGGGAGGGTGGAGGGACATTAAACCAGAGTGGGGTTTAGTGGGGTGGAAGCAGCAGAGACAGCTTGGTGACCACATCCCAGATGGAAGGAACAGGAAACAATTTAAACCCTCTGCAGAGCTGGCTGAACACCACGGGAAGCAGCTCGTAATGCAGGGGTGTGCTGCAGCCTCCGAGGGAAACAGCTGGGGGCCCACAGAAATGAGGAATATTGGGGTGAATCTGTGAAAGTCATTTCTGTTTGACTCCTTCCAACTTCCTCTGGGTGAGCAATCAAGGCCAGGGAGAAATCTCCAGCTGGTTTGTGAAAGTTGGGATTCCAGGCTGTGCTGTTTAACATGAAAATGCACTGCTGGTTCTTAGTAGGTTAAAACCTCCTGATTGTGCTGAACATCTCCAGTATCAAATGGAGGCAGCATTTTCAAGTTAAAGACCGACACAAGGGGGTTAACAAGGTTTTTGCATTTTCCAGACATGCTAACACTGCTGCAGCCTTAAATGTCAATTGATTTAGAATATCTTTTAACCTTATGTCAATACTGGGGTTTAGTGTAATTTTCCCACAAGGAATCTCCCGAGGGATCTCTGTGCTTGCTATTAGGGTTTGCTCTGAGCCTGTTATTGCCTTAAATGCTGGTTTTTGCCACACATTGCCTGGCTGTTACACGTGTAAAGTTGTGTAAGCACCGTCACTGTCGGTTTTCATTCCGAGCTGCTGTGCAGCATCGCTCTCAGAGCAGCAGCCAGGACGTCAGGAAACATCTTTGAAGCTTTTTTCCTCTGGCACTACAACCAAATACTTGTCTTTCCTACCCTTTTACACCAAATTACTTTGATCTGTCCCCAGGCTGAGGTGGGTGATTGTAACTGAGCATTGTGACAGACTTTCAGTGGGCTGCTCTGAAAATCAACATTTTGGGAAGTGTAGCGAGGCAGATTCTGAGAAAGATTTTATTCAGTGCCTTTCTCTTTGAAAAGGGGGTTTGGGCTCAGGTCTGGGCTGAGCATTGGAGGCACCTCCAGCTCTGAGGTCCTCAAATTATCAAAGCCATGGAGCTGCTGGGGTGAGGCCAGGGGAGACCACGGAGATGCTCCAAGGGCTGGAGCCAGGCTGGGAGAGCTGGGGGTGCACACCTGGAGAGGAGAAGCTCCAGGGAGAGCTCAGAGCCCTTCCAGGGCCTGCAGGAGAGCTGGAGAGGGACTGAGGACAGGGGATGGAGGGACAGGACACAGGGAATGGTTCCCACTGCCAGAGGGCAGGGACAGATGGGATATTGGGAAGGAATGAGGATGGGGATGAACTGGAATGGAGTTCCCAGAGCAGCTGTGGCTGCCCCTGGATTCCTGGAAGTATCCAAGGCCAGGCTGGAGCACCCTGGGACAGGGGAAGGTGTCCTTGCCCATGGCAGGAGTGGCACTGGATGACTTTAAGGCCTTTTCCAGCCTGGCCATTCCATCATTCCGAGATGATGCCCCAGCAGCAGAGGTGTGGCAGCTCCCCCAGTCCTGGCCCTCGAGCAGAGCCACAGAACCCCCTCAGCCCAGACCCCGAGCCAGCTCAGGGCTGCTCCCAGGCCAAAGGGAATCTTCTTGATGGAGTTTGTGCAAAAAATTTCAAATGTAGGTCAGGATTCATGGAAGTCGCCTGAATTTTTAACTGCATTCAAATTAACCCCTCTGTGGGTTTTTTAATAGTTTCTCTGAACTTCCTGGGTAGCTGGATGAACATTTCTCTGAAGGAAAATGTGGAAACAACCAATGGCCACATCTTCATCTGAATCAAACAGAATCATTTCACATCTGGCTTTAAAGGCAGACTGAACTTTCTAAAAGTAATTGATCTTTGTATAAAGTTTAATATCTTTACAAGCCTCCAAGTCTGAGGGCTGCTGGGCTTGGGAACTTGTGCAGAGGGGAGCAGACAGAAGGAACAGACAGATAAACTAAGGGACATTTTAAAACCAGCCACTCTGTGGGCTGAAATTAAACATTTTTACATCTCCCAACTCAAAACAATTCAGTTTTCAGTGCCTGCTGCGCCTTTACTGGGATTTTCTCTCTTGTGCAGTGATCTAAAAAGAAAATTAAGAGGAGAAATAATTCTCTTGATAGAAGTACTTATTTTTTCTTTTTTATCTATAGCTTCTTGCTTACTTTGGGTATTTTACGGAGTTCCCCTTGATAAAGTGACAGTCATAAAATACAGGGGAATGTAATGATTATGCTTTAATTAAAATAAAATTAAATAAAGGCTTCTGTTTAGATGTTGGCCAAGGTTTATAATGTGTGTAATTCTTTTTCAATGGGTATCCAATACCTAGAATTGATTTAACTGATAAATTTGATGATGGAGATATTGATCATTTATTTTTCCCTTCCCTCTGGTGATATTTCTATTATTCCCAGTGTGGTTTTATCCAAAGCCCCTTGGAACTAGCAGAGGGCATAAACTGGGTGATTGCTGCTCCCTGGTTTTAGTTCCCAGCCCTGGCTTTACCTGTGTGAACAGGAGATAAATTAACCCACTGCTGCTGTAACTTCAATTGTACAGCTGGAGTTTTACTGCGTGCAGTAAATTCTTATCTAGCCAGCCAAAAATTCCCTTTAATTCTGTGGTAGGGGAGAGCTGTGCCAGGATGTGGGGCTGTCCCCCTTGTCCCCAGCTGGGATCCCAATCCACCCTCTGGTGCTTTTGGGGTCTCCTGGCAGCTGTAGGGTGGCTTTGCCTCCTCTCTCCCTCCCTAAACTCCAAACCCATGGTGACGTTTTGTACTCATCCTTTTCTCAGTCCTAATGTTCTAATTCCACACTCTGTTTCCTGGTTTTGAACTCTTATTTTATCTTCAATTCAAGATGTTACAATTTTACTTTTTTTTTTTTAAGAAATTGTCCCAGAATAACCCAGACATCGCGAAGAAATTTTGCCAAAAATTGGATCTATTAAATTTGAGCTGACAGCTCCATCTATGCAGAAGGAAAAGCGGAAAATACAAACTCTGGCTGGAAATTAGTTAGCACCTAAAGTTAATATGCAAATAGAGGTTGAAATGTTGGGAATTAGCATTTTAGGAGGTATTGAAATGGGGTTGAATGGGCTGGTTTGACCCAGCACTGGGATGTGTGGCTTTTATGGGGTCCAGCTGGTAGCTGTGCCTCTCTGCAGCCTGGATTGGGGATGAATTCCCAAAATCACAGAATGGTTTGGGCTGAGCTCAGCTCCTTCCTGGCTGCTCCAAGCCCAGCCTTGGACACTTCCAGGGATGGAGCATCCAGAGCTTCTCTGGGCACCCTGTGCCTTGGGGTAGAGAACTGCTGCTCACCTTTGGCTGAATTTGGTGTGAACTCCCCTCTTTATTCATCCAGGCTCAATCCATGCAAGGTGGGACAAGAATCTGCTGCTCAGGGAAGGGCTTTAAACAGGGAAAGGCTTTAAAAGCTGCAGGTGGCTTTGGTGCACAGGCTGTGCACCCAGACCCGGCCTCGGGTCCCTCCTGGCCCCTTTTCTCTCCTCCTGTGCCTTTTGAGGAGCTCTTGGCAGCTCCTGCAGGGCCCTGGGCAGGGAGAGCCCCTTCCCAGAGGCATCAGGAGCAGGCTCTGCTCATCCCACCCCAGCCCAGGCTCCCTGCCTGCAGGCTGGAGGGACAGGCAGAGCCCTCAGCGAGGGATAACAGGAGCAAACGCTCCTGTTCACACCTTTTGAAGCTGTTACACACAAATCAATGTTTGCAAACCTCGTTTCCTTTCATCTGCTGCCTGTGACAAGCAAACCAAGGGCTTAATGTGATCTCTCAATAAATCCTGGAGCAGCCATGCGGCCGCTCCTGAAACGCGGCTCGTTATCAGCTGCGGAGATGATCCTTGTTTTGTCTGGCCAGGGGCTTGATTCCTTCAATAATTGATATTCCAGATTGAAAACAAAGCTGTGTGCAGCGCCCCTTCCTTGGCTACCTCTGCCAGCTGCTCAGCACATTCCAGCTTGAGAGCCTCTGGCAATGAGGGAGCTCGCAGGAGCCTTATTTATTTATTTTCCCTATGCTTACTGCAAGAATGTCTTTAAAAAAATGCACTCGTTCTCTAAAAGATGGCAGAGGCAGGAAAAGGCAGTAATTTCATGTAATCTGCATAGTCAGGGTAAGGAAATGCCAGAGTGTTTGCAGCCTCTAATAGAGATTGTAAACACGCAGTTTATGGTGCTCTGCTGGAGAACAGCTCCCATAAATTACACCCAGCGCAATTTCTTTGTTTTCATTCTGAAGTTTTATTTCCTTTTATGTTTAGTAATTAAATCAGAGCGGGAGGATTGTGTTGTGGGTACCAAACAGCAGCAGGAATCACGGGGAGGTGTCACCAGAGTCACTTTGTTGTGCTGCAGTGGTCGCTCTGTCAGCCACGGGTCACGGCGCTGGGATGGGTCAGCTCCCCTGGAGCAGCCGGGAGCTCCTGCCCTGCTCTCATCTCAGAGGGTTCAGCCACAGCTTTTAAATCATCTCTCACAGAGGTTTGCTGTCCCAGCACCTCCCAGGTGCAAAGCCCACATGGCCGTGGGCAGGTGGCTCTCGGTTCCAAAATCTGTGGCCACCCCAGGCAGGCCCTGCTGTGCCCGTGGCAGTTCCCAGCTGCAGTTTGGAGGGTTTGGAGCTGCTGACAAAGGTGCTGTGTACTGAGATACCAGTTTGGTTTCTGTTGGAGCCTCTTTATGCCCTGAATTCCTGCCCAGATTAACCCAAACCACATCACTGCCTGAGGAGCAGAGCTGCTTCTCTTTCCACACCGAAGCCCAAAAAATCTGCTGCTCTGAGCTGAGCTGCACTCGAGGGAACAGATGCCTGCACTGCTCGTCTGTTGGCTGCTTGGCTGCATTTTGGAGGATTTGCTCTCCCAGTGGGAGGGAGAACTTTGTGTTCAGGCCATGCTGAAGACTTGAGCAGTTCAGTGAACTGATGTCAGGGCTAAATTAATCTGTTCTGGAGGGCCATGGTCAAGGCCAGACCTCCATAGCACTGATTCCCTATCAGTTTTCTTGGGGATAAGCTCAATTTTTAATCAAAATAACAAATTTAAGTGCAAACCCAGACTATTCCATAGCAAAATATCACCAACTGGATCTTGACTCAGCTGTGTCTTTTATTTAGATTTGTAAGGAAACAGTGACCTCACCATTTCTGCAGTCAGAAAAAATCCCAGAGGGTGCTTGAGAGCGGTGCTGTACCTTCCCTTGGTATCCCTGGAGTAATCCTGGCCTCACTGCTGGAAATAATCCACAGATAATGGGAGGAAAAGTGGGCTGGGAGCCTGTAAATTCTGGGTTTGGCTGTGCTGTCTCCCTGTGTGGGCTCTGTAGTTCCACAGCAGCAGCTGAGCTGTTGGGATTTGCACCATGAGCTGCTCCAGCTCCGGATGGGAGCAGTGAGAGATGAGCACCCTGAGCAGGCTGTGGGCAGGAGAGCTGCTGGAGCAGCAGGGCTGCAGGCAGGGACCTTCCAACACCACAAAAAAAGGGATTTAGTGGTAAAGAAGATGGCAGGCTTGTGGGAGGAGAGGCTGTGAGGGAGCCTGCGTGCTCAGGAGCAAGGAATGCTTTCTGCCACCCACATCCAGCTTTTGCCAGGGCTCCTTTGGAGCTCAGCACCCAGAGCTCCCAAAGGCTGGTGTCTCTCACAAATCACTTGGCACCAGAGGCAGCCCTGGGCTGGTTCCAGTGCTCCCACAGAAACCTCTGGAACATATCCCTGGGCTGGGGTTGGACTGGCACCATCTCCTGCCCAGCCTGGAAGGTGGAGCAGAGCAACCCCAGCTCCAGCTTGGCCCCTTTGGGAAACACATCCCAGCTCCAAGACAGCCTGGGAGCTCAGAGCTGCAGCGTTTCCTTAATTTCAGATAAAAATGTGCAAGGTTTAGAGGAGTTTTTTCTTTCTTCTGCACTTGGGTCTGCTCTCCCTGCCCTGAGCTCTCAGATCTCCCCAGACCTTCTCCTCTCTTCTCTCAACATTCCCAACTCCCTCAATTCCAGTTTAAGGTAAACTTTGAAGGAGAAACAAAACGCTAAATAATCACGTAGCTGGGATATCAGTTGGTGAGGGTTATGTTTTTCCCTTCCCTAGATGATTTTTGGATTTAACAAAACAGTTAAAAACATTTGAGGTCCAAGCATCTCAATTATCTGGGTTGGAAGCCTTCTGCCAGTAATAGGTGATGAGGGAATTGTTGTTTTGATGGCCTCTCTTCCCAGGAATATACTGAGAACTGGCTTCTCACCAGCTTTTCAAAGTTAATAACCTTGCTTGTTGTTTTTCTTCTCCAAGTTCCATTCTGTACTCTTAAGAAAGCTCCAATTTGTACCTCAGAAGGAAGGCAAAGCCATCTTCAGCATGAGAGTGTGTGTGTGTCCACTGGACTGGAATGTCCCTGAGGAGCTCCTGTGGAGAAAACTCTCCTTTTGCCTTTGAAATCAAAGGGAATTTTCTGTAAGCTCCAGAAGCGAAAAGTAAAATGTCATTAAAATGCTGATTTTGGAGATGATACAGAAATATCTTCAATGTTTTAAAGTCATATTTTTGTCTCCTGGACAAGATGATGCTCTCTGATAATGTGGATTTTGGGAATGGACCTATCCAAAAGGGAATGATAACTTTGAATGTTGCTTATCTAAATTTGTTCAGAGAGTGAAACTGCCTTGATTCCTTATCTTAAACCAGTGATTTAGGGATGATAACGGGAACTTCCTTGGCAGCAGAGTCCTGGGAGCCTTGGCAGCATTCTGTCAAACTCAGACAGCACTAAATTAACTCTTATTTCTGTAGGAAATTTCTGTTCAAAAGTCAGCTGGGGTTGAATATTCCAGTCTGACAACTTATTTTTGCATCAAGGGGTCAGCCAGCGTGGCTGTGCTCTCTGGTGGGAAGAGGCTGCTTGGACACCAGGAGAGGTTGGGCTGCCCGAGCTCTAATTCAGCCTCTCACTGAGAGCTTTGCTATCAGAAAAAAAAAAAAAGAAAAAGAAAAAAAAAGAAGAAAAAAGCAAAATTGAACATGTAATGGTCCTTACAGACCACTTCTGTAGATGATGGACCAGTGATATAGTTAGGAGAGAAGAAGTGGACTTAGGGAATACCAACTCAAATATCTTTTGCTCTTTTGAGTTATTTTGCTCTCCCTAAAGCTGGCACCTTTTGAGGTTTGTAATTTATTGCCTGGCTCTATGGGATAGCCCCTCGCTTTAATCTCCCAAAACACTGCACTGAAAATGTCACTCGGCGTGAAGTGGAAATTGCCTTTAAATTGGTGAGTTTTAAGGTAACTGATCCAGACAATCTTTAGTAAAAGTCTCTCTAAAAGAGGATAAATTCTAATTTGCAGGAAATGCCAGGCTAGGAAGTTTCACTGCTTGTAGCTTTTTATTATGATAATGTTACTCCTTCCTGGAATAAAGCACCTCAGCATTTGTGGCTGTTTGTGTGTGGATGTTCTCTGAGAGCTGCTGCCTCAGGTGAGCATTTCCCAATTCATCCCTTAATGGAAAGGGTAGAACAATAAACAGTGAGCCCTAATTAACACCCCTAGCCTTAATTCAAGCTTGTCCCCAGCCACCCTGCTCTCCTTCCCTGGAGATGATTTATCCTTGCATTATCCAGCTTTGCCAGGGCAATTCTGAGTTTCCTGAGGGCAAGGGACACAAAGTGAGGGGTATCATGGTGCAGTTAGTGGCTGGTGATTAAAAACATTTAATTACTCTTTTTTTTTTTTTCTTTTCTGTGCAAAACAGTGCTGTGATTCAAGGAGCTCGTGGCTCAGCTGGGAATATCCGTGTTTAGGGGGAATTGTTGCTTCCAAGGAGCTTTCAGTGGTGAGCCAGGTGTGCAGGGGGTGCTGCCACATTGTGAATGTTAAAGGTAGAGCCCAGACCCTCAAAATCAGGTTTTAAGCTGTGGCTTTAGGTTCTACATTAAGGTTCTAACTGGGAATGTTGCTTCTAGACCGAGTCAGAAGGGGATGGTGCTGGTGAGAGTGATTTCCATCTGTAATTCCAGCAGCAGAGAAGCCTCTCCCTGTCTGCCCCACTGCTGGGTTATTGGGAATGTGGGATGAGCACAAATTAGGGAGCAATTACACCAAAAAGTTCCATGAAATAAACAGGATTTAAGCTCCAGAGGTTGTAATTCATGGCAGTGAGCATTTTCTGAGTGATTCCATCAGGAAACTTTGCTTGTGCTGTTGGAATTCTGTTTATTGGGTGGAAGGGATGGCTGGGGCACAGCTCTCCAAAGGCCTGACAAATACAAATGACTGGGCTGAGCTGGGAAATTCCATCTGTGGAGCTGCTGTAACTTCCCTGGCCCGGAGAAATTAAATCTCTATCCAGTGAGTGGGAATGAGAGCCCAAAGGGGAAAGAACAATGTGAAACCTGACATTGTTTTCTCAGACAATTAATTTTTGGGACAACTCAGACTGGGTTTTGCCTGGAATTCAGAATGGGGGAAGGCCCAGGGTGGATTTTGCCGTTTGGAAAGCACTCTCAGGGACAGGGTGGGATTGTTGGGGCCCTGTGTGTCCCTTCCAGCTGGGGACATTCCCTGATTCCCGTTTATCACAGGCACGTGCTGCCTGCCTGTCACTGTTCTAGCAGGCACAGCGTGCCCGTATCCATTCCACAGTGTGGGAATTGTGTGCAAGTACAGCTCCAGAAGGGATGATTTCAGCAAAGAAGCCTGAGCTAGATGAGGATCTGACAGACGTGCTGTGAGGGTGAGGAGAGCTCAGTGGGAGATGCCACAGGCATGTGCCCACTGCCCTTCATCTCCCCCAGCCTGCTTTTCAAAATTCCCTTTACTTTTTTTTTTTCCTTACACAAAAGGAAAAGTTACTCTTTATCTAAGAACTTACAACAACCACAAAAACCCCAGCTCCCACAGCAAAAAAAAAAAACAAAAATCCAACCTTTTTATTTTTTTTAATGTTGAAAAAGAGCAGTGTGTATACATTAAAAAAAAAAAAGGTGTTGCTGTGAAATTTGCACTTTTGGGGACACTTGTTTCAGGCACCTTCTATTTTTGGCTCTCAGCTTTGCAGGTCAGTGATTGCTGGAGAGAGCCTGGGCCTCTCCTGACACACAGGCCTGGATTCAGCAGAGGGTTCAGAGCTGGATCTGGGTTAGAAGGCTGAGGTTCTGCTGAATCTGGGCCGTGGCTGCTGTTCAGGAGCTGCCTGTGCCCGGATGCTGCTCCTCTGGAACAGCTCTGCTCAGCTCCTCTCACAGATAAAGCAATTTTCTGTCATTTTCCAAAAAGCCTCGTTTGCCTGCTCCGTGCAAAGAGACCTCGTTGCTTTTGCTCCCTGACCAAACTGAACAGCTTCTTGAACCATCATTTAGAGAAGCTGGCTCCAATTCAGGCTGAGTGGTTTCAAGGTGATCCTTATTCCAGTTTCTGGATCAGATGGGGAAGGACCTCCCCTTTAACAGGCAGCACCAGAGAATCCCAGGGTTTGAAATTCAGTCCATCACCTTCTAAATATTGACGCTGCTGGAGCCAAACCCCGTTTGTGTCCTCAAAATCTGGACTGAAATTTAGCTTACAGATTGCCAAGGAACATCAGGAATGGGTGTTTGGAGAGGTGGAAATGGAGGGCAGTGCTTTGGTGGAGCTTTGCAGGCTGTTTTTAGGAACTTTGCTGTTTCTTCTCTCAGGCAACAAGTGACAGCACAAGGGGAAATGGCCTGGAGCTGCACCTGGGGAGGTTCAGGCTGGATATCAGGAAAAATTTCTTCTTGTTCAAGAACAAGCAGATGTAGCACTCTGTGATGTTTTTTGTGGATGTGGTGTTGTTTGGTCAAGGATTGGATTTGATGATCTCACATATTAAGGTCTTTCCAACCTTAATTATTCCATAGTTCTACCAAGACTCCTGAAGCCAACCAACCCCCTCTTCGATGGGTACAGACCTTTTAGGAAGTAATCATTAGAAAAAGTGTTCATTCTTTTTTTTAAGAAAAAGAGAGTTTTTTTCTAACCTCAGAAAATTTTCGTGGCTTATTTTCAACTTTATTTTGTGTGTGTGTAGACAAGAGGAATTTGATCTTCTCTTAAACATTTGTGCTCAAGTTTTGCTGGCTCTGGTGTCTCTAGATTTGGCCTACATCCATCCAGTGCAGGTGCTGGTGCCTGTATTTTCAGTCTGCTCTGTCCCTTAACCAGTTCAAGGAGTGACTGGAGGTGGCACTCAGTGCTCTGCTCTGGGTGACAAGGTGACCATGTCTCACATGTCGAGCCTGATGATCTTGGAGGCCTTTCCCAAGATATTTCCAAATTCTGTGATTTTTCTGGACAGCCCCACGCCAGGTGTAACCAGAGAGCAGCAGGGTCACCCAAAGCTCTGCTCTCCCTTCTGCAGCCAAACCTGGGGATTATTTCTGTGATTCTCCACTCCTGTTTCAAACGCTGGGTACCACTGAGGAGGTTTTGGCAGAGTGAATTAATGTCAGCGTGGAGGGAAGCAGCAGCGAATTCCCCTCCTGCCCTCAGGTCACACCTGTGGCAGCCCCAGGGCTGCATCACCTCCAGTCTAACAAGTCCCCCATTAGTGCTGAGTGTTTTGTGCTTACCCTTAGCTCTTCCTTTGCCGAGGTGATTAAAAGCTGCCTGTTGCTGTCTGTCTGTGCAGCACGCTTCATTAGCAGTGATTTATTTGGGAGCTGAGCAGAGCTGGCACTCTGCAGCACACCAGTGGGCAGCAGCAAAATGTGAGCTGAGTGCTAAGGCTGCTCCTCGCTGCTGCTTGGGGCACAAAATCACAGAATTTATTTTTCAGTTCTTCAGGGGTCTTGATGCCTTTTTGGGATTACCTAAAAACAGAGGCCAGAGAGAATTAATGGAATAAAAGAATTTATATTTATTGAAGGGCCTTCAGGTATATTTAGAGCAGACATAAACCCCCAGGGGCTACACCCAAAAATGGATCACAGGTTTTCATACTTATATAATTTTGGTCCAATTGCATGTTAGGGTTCATCTTCCAATTCCAGCTTCAGGGAATGAAGTCATTTACCCCAAGTTTGCTCCCCCAAAGTCACTTTTGTTTCCATCTCTGGCCCTGAGGCAGTGAGGTGTCCTTGATTGCCAGGCCTGGAGAGGAATTGTTGTGTCTGCCCAAAATGGGGAAGCAGCAGCTCACACTGAGTGTGGAGTTTGGAGTTACACACTAAAGAACTGCAGGGTTACAAATAGATGGAAAATAGAAAAGCTGAAATCCTGAGGCATCACTCTTAGAAGGGTTCTGCAGGTTGTCCTTCAGAACAGTCACAAAACTGAAAGATCACGTCATGCAAATTTATCCTAAAAACTATTTTTCACATTCCAAATGCATCCATAGATAGATCAGCCTCAGGATTTTAATTTTTCTTTTGCTTTTGCAGAAGTACTACTCATGGAACATCCAAACAAAATTACTCACACAGCCATGCCCACAAACATGGAAACATTCACCACAAATATTTTACTCCACACATTTTTTTTCTGTACCTGACTGCAGTCAGAGTCCTTGGAGTCAAGTTTCTTTGGCAGAATCCAATTAGGAGCAAAGGTGCCTTTCAAAAGAATTTGCAATGGCTGCATCGCCAGAAGTAAAGTTAAAAAGACATCTGCACACGTGTGCTGGCACTGGGGTTTCTAATGGGCTGCACTTCCAGACTGAAGCTCAGCAATCTCATTTCCATCTCCAAAAAATAACTTGTGTAGTGCTGAAACTGCCTCTGCTTCCTTCTGGAAATGAAATATTAAAGTTTCTGAGTTTTCAGGCCTTCAGCAGCAGCACAAACTCTCCCCTGGGATTTCATACTCAGGCAACATTTAGGAACGGGGAGGATCTTTTCAATTATCCACCTTTTGCTTGTGCACAAATGTTGCTTTTCCTGAAGTGTCTGCCATAAAAAGTTGATGTGTTTGAACAGTTCTTGCAGAGCTCTGAACAAAGGCCCTGCTGATGTGAACAGCAGAAATATTTACAGGGAAACATTTTGAGAATTGGACTCATTCACATGTGAAATAGGGAACTATCACGAGAAATGGAATTGCAGCCATGGCTTGAGAACCACCATAATTTAACTGTAGGAAAATATTTTTAGTGGTAATCATCTAATTTACTTTTCAGGGCTGTTTATGCCAAGGCAGGCATCATTTCTCTTTGGGGAAACTTTCTGTCGTGCATTACCCTGGGAACACATCAGGGAGCTGCAAACTGGGAAGCACATTCATGACCCTGGAGCCGCTGCTGAATAACTGAATAAAGGAAAACTTTCAGCTTTTGCTTTGGACTTAAAATGTATTTATTGTCCAGAGCAGCTGGGGCTGCCCCTGGATCCCTGGCAGTGCCCCAGGCCAGGCTGGACATTGGGGCTGGAGCAGCCTGGGACAGTGGGAGGTGTCCCTGCCATGGCAGGGGTGGCACTGGGTGGGATTTCAGATCCCTCCCAACCCAAACCATTCTACAATTCTCTATTTTTAGCATAACTTTTATTTTTTGGCTGAAATTGGCATCCAGTGATTGTGTCAAAACTTGATGGGAGAAAGGACAGAGCCTGATACTTTTAATATCTTTGTAAATTAGAAACTAATTCACATTAATAACTTTAAAATGCTTTGTGTTAGTGTTTAAAATGGTGAGAGAAGCATTATTTCCTGAGTAGAAAAAAAAAATATTAAATGAGTTTGCAAACCCCCACAATAGCCAGAACTTTCCCCAAATGGATTCTGGGTCTTGCTGCGGTAAGAGCTGAAGTTACAATGAGGAGGGGTCATAAATGCAAGATTATCCAGGAATTTTTTTGAGTTCATGGAAAAGTGGGGAATGTTTTTTGTGAGCCCTTTGCACTCTGGCAGCTCCCAGTCTGTGGGTGCTTCCCACGGGCTCCTGGCAGTCAGTTCAGTTGATAAGTGATTTTATTTTATTTTATTTTACTTTATTTTATTTCATTTCATTTTATTTTCTCATCTCTTGTGTTTTTAATTAGGTATCAAATGCTGTGAGTGATTGCTCTGCTCATTGCAGAGAGAGGAGAATAATGGTAAAGCACCTCCAGGCAGGGTAATGAAGAGAAACTTTGTAGGGGTTTATTAATAGTGATAATTCAGGGTTTATTAATGGGGATAATTTGTGGGAAAATGAGAACAGAGAAAAATTCCAGCGACTGCTGAAATCCAAGATTTATCTCAAATTTCACTTAAATTGGTGTAAAACTGGTAGAACTCTCTTGTGTAGCTGCTGTCATAATCAAGAGAATTTGGTACTTGGAGGAAAACCAATATTTTTCCACAAGTCAGGACAATTTAGGGTAAAAAAAAACCCCACATTTCTGGAGTTCATTATGAATGGTGTAACTGCTCCACTCTGTCAATCAATATAGATATTTTCCTTCCATAATTAATAATTAATACTCTAATCATTGCCTTAAATAGTTCTTAGTATCCATTGATTGGTCATTCCTGCTCCCCCCAGCACGCCTCATCATTCTGGGTGAGAATAAATGAATTTAGGCAATTAATCCCTCCCTGCTTCAAAGCTGCATCTTCAGAGCAGAGGGCGAAGATTCTCAGCCTTCCCAGTGCGTTGAACCTGACTTTATTAAAAGAATTTTCCCAATTTCAGCTCACAAAAGCAGGCAGAGACCTCTCTTGTTATTGCTCATGCAGTTTGTCTTGTAAGCACGGAGGCCCCTGAACTTCCACTCTTCACCGAGATGAATAAATTATAAGAATGTGTGTCTGGCTTGATTTATTTATTTTTAATATTTAAATGCCTGCTCTGGAGTGGTTCCTTTCATAAATGAAGGTGTTTTTTCCTCCCTTGGGTTGCTCAGAGGGGGATGGTGGATGTTTGTGATCAGCTGAGAAATTGCTCTAAAATTCTCATTATTTACAGTAATAGGGGGCGAGGGGAAGATCAGTTTTTACCTGGAAATGTTTTAAGGTTGATTTTTTAAACAGAATTTTAGAGCAGTGAGGATGGAGGTGGAATGGGAAAAATATCCCCTTCCTTGAGCAGTGTGGGAACCTTTCCTGCAAAGTGTTGCCTCGCAGAGATGGTGCTGGATGATGTTCACAGAGAAAAGTTACAGAGTTAGAGAATGACTCTAATTTCCATTTCAATCTGCAGAGCTCACTAATTACACCAGCTCACCCCAGAGAGGCAGGGAGTGAATCTCCTGAGGGCAAATTTAAGAGACGGCAGAAATTTCACAGCTACAGCAATTCTTAATCCTCACCTGCCACCTGAAACGGCCACAAATCGCTGCTGAGGATGATTTGAAAGTCAATATTTACAAAAGTTTCTTTGTTGACCCTCAGATACAACTTTCCTGGAAAGGAAGAACTGTCAGTGGAAAGGAGCAACGACCCTAAATCTCCTGGTGATCTCTTTTGTTTTACAGATTAAAGCTCACCTGAGGTTTCCAAGGAGCCCCATCCTGCTCTGTAATTCCTGGGCTCATCTCCTCTGCCCCTGGAGCTGAAGATGAGGTTGCTATGGGAGCTGCTGGTGCTGCACTCGGTCATGGTGTGCCTGGCAGGTGAGGTGTCCTCTTTAAATTTGGGAGCTAAAACATCCCTGCTTCTCCCACTAATGCCAGAGTGCCCCGTGGTCCGTGTGCCGGGGGTGAAATGCCCAAAGGAATCCCTGCTCGTGGCTCTGGGTCCAAGGTGGAACTCATCTTCCTGCTGGTCAGAGTCTCCCAGCCCCAGCACAATTTCTCCAAGGTCTGCTCTGCCCCTTTCCTCTTCAAAGCTGCTCTTGGTGGAAGTTGTTTTCCCTCGTTCCCTGTTAAGTGTTTCCCTGCTCAATTAAACCTGCGTGGAGTGGAGCTTTAAATCCCATTAAAGTGGTGTTGTGTTACAGCTCAGCCCTCGCTCCATTTAACAAATAATTAGAATAACATATTCCAGCCATACAGCCACCTCCTGCAAGTGCCCTTGTTTAACCTTTTCAGCCCGAGTTCCAACATTCAGAGCATTCCCGGAGGAATTCCCAGAGATTTTTTGAGGGGTGTGCCTTTTTCCTAGGGAAGTTGGGCTGCTTGAGAACATTTTGGGTTTGCAGAGGATCAGCAAAGCTGGTTCCAAAGCCCTGGACCACACCAGGGCTGTCCTGAGTCTTCCTCTCTTTCCACATCCTTGATTAATTCCTCCTTACACTGCCATTATTGTTCCTAATTCCTAATTATTGTTCTTTCACACGTGTTTTGTTCTGAGGGAGGGTGTCAGGCTTTAATTAAAGTTTATGTCACCTGGTGTTAACGTGGATTGCTCTAATTTACCTGCTGCTCACTCAGACTGTTTTACTGCTTTATTTATTAAGTTTTGATTTCTCCCCTTTCCTTTGTGTTCACTGTCAAGTTACTTTTCCAGCATTTTAGATAATAACAAAGCACTTAGAGCAGTGTTTACTTTTTTTCTGCTTAGCTCTACTGAACATAAAGCGACTTTTCTTCCGGTACTTAGGGGTACCTATTTTTGAAATTTGGTTCCAAGTGTTTCTAAATGTGCTTTGACAGTTTCTGAGCTGGCAGAAAATTGGATGCAGAGAGATTCTGCAATGCAGAGCCCCCACGTGTTTCAGGAATTGCAACCCAGGGAAGTTGGGCTGTGGGAATACAGCGAGGATGAGCCTTTATTGCAAGCAAATAAATAAAAGAGTGGGAAAACAAAAGCATAGAAAACATTTTTTACAGTAATTTCTCTACCCTACAGTTTGCCTATTGCAAACTGCTTAAGGTCAGCAAAACAAAGTTTAAGGGGGGGGAATTTGGGGAGGCTGCCTTTATCAGAAGATCTGTGTTTGATGAAAATACTTCTGTCCAGCACTGACTTTCCACCCGTTATTCTGCAGCAGCATTTTCCCTCCTCTTTACAGTGCACTGAGATTCTCTGTCCTGCTGAGGGAGATTAAACAGATGCATGGGGAGAGGAGTGCCACAAGTTTTGTGTGAGTTTCAGAACAGGTGCTGAGTGAGGAAATGGTCCATTTCCAGATTGGGGTTCATTTCCCAATTCCAGCTCCAGGTTCTGCAGTCCCACCCTCCCAGGCTGCTCTCCTCAATTCTCTGCTGTTTGCACTTTTTGGGCTGAGGCTGCAGCGCTGCCCTTGGTTCTGGGGCTGCCAAAGGATTGTTCTGTGCCCTTGGTTCTGGCAAAGGATTGTTCTGTGCCCTTGGCTCTGGATTGTTCTGTGCCCTTGGCTCTGGATTGTTCTGTGCCNTGTTCTGTGCCCTTGGTTCTGGACTGTTCTGTGCCCTTGGTTCTGGACTGTTCTGTGCCCTTGGTTCTGGATTGTTCTGTGCCCTTGGTTCTGGGCTGGCCAAGGATTGTTCTGTCACTGAGCTGTGAGCAGAACTTGCCAACACTTTATCTGAAGTTCAGAGTCACACACTAAAGCAGTAGAGAACGTGGAAAATATGAAAGCTGAAATTAAGGGATCACTGAAAGCAAGAGGCTTTGCATGGGGAGAGGCAAAGCACTGAGGGAGAAGTGGCTCTGTGTGCCTGCTGGCCGAGTCTGAAAGGAAATTTTCTGTGTTTCCGTGACTTCTGTGCCATCCTCTGCCTCATTAACCTCCTGGAGCAGAGATTTCTCTGCTGAGGTCGTATTTGCATGTTAATGAGCTGCAGTGGCACAGACACATTAATGTCTGAGTGTGCATGTGCATATTTTATAGTGGGATTTAACCATTCACCTTCTGACAGAGCTCTGGGTTAAGCCCAGTTTAGCCCCACCCAGCCTCTCACTCGCCTCCCTCCACCCCAGTGCAATGGGAAGAGAATCAAAATTAAAACTTGTAGGTTGAGATAGGAACAATTTAATCATTGAAATAAAGTAAAATAAAATTATAAATATAATGATTTTATAATAACATAGTAAATAATAATATAAAATAAAAAATAGTATTATTTACTTTATAA
>VZTB01002140.1:146587-162953 GCA_013397245.1 Thryothorus ludovicianus
TTTTTTTTTTTCCTGGTGCTGTGCAGCTCCCTCTGCTCTTTGATGTGAGCAGGAAGCAGGGAAATGATTCCTCTGCTGCGGCCCCACAATTAATTAATTTATATTTTGGTCAGTTCTGCAGCACTTTGCATTTCTGGAGCCACTGCTCAATGAATGTTTGCAGAGCAGGGAGTGACTCCTGGTGCTCCTCAAACACCACCCAGCCCTGGGCACCCCTGGAGAAGGGTTTGCAAATCACATCTGCCTTATATACTTTAAATGGGGTTTTTTTCTGATTATTTAGGGGTTCTTCATGTTCCTTCCCAATTCCTGTATTTGGAAATCCCTCAGGAAGAGGCGTGGGCCCCCCAGCAGCATCCCCTTGCAGGCAGGTCCTGGATCCACCTCTCCTGGCTGGGATAAGAATGATTAAACCTGAGCTGGACAAAAATTCCTTTCAACTTTTGGCTGCCCAGGTGGGGCTCTGCAGCATCGCTCGGCTGTACGTAGGTGGAAAGGAGCGCTAAGAAAATGTAATTTATGCTTATTTAGGGATTATGTGGCAAGTTTTTGTGTGATTGCAGAGGATTTGAGGCAGCCTCACGAGAAGCCTGTGCCCATTTCTGTGCCTGATCTGTCAGCAGCAAAGCCCTTGCTGGATGTGACCTGATTGATTTAGGCCATCATTTCCCAAATTATGAAATCAGAGGCCATATCAATGGCAGCTCCTCATTTTTATGTACAGATGATTAGGTATATGATGTTTTTCTCTGTTTAACTCTCAAGTCCATCTGGGCAAGTTTAATTGCCTCTTTCTCAAAAGTGAAGAAGATGAGATGGTGCACTTTGAATAAACCAGGGAGTAGACAGACATTTTTCCAAGCAGATGTTCCAACTCTCTGGCTGTGTATTGATCCCCTGTGTGTTTTATATGATGCCCCTTTTCAATTTAGCTCCTTTGCATTTGAATTAGTGTGTAGGAATTGAAATTAAATCTCATTTAGGGACTTACAGAAATACCTACTTTTCCACACATCTATCAAATTAGGGAGGATATGGACCCAAAATGCTTATTTATTGCCAGTAAAAATGGGTTTTATGGCAGAATTTGAGGTGATTAGTCAGGTGTTTTATAAGTAAAATACTGTGTGATCGTAATTAATAAATACTTAGAAAATCTAAATATTATTGGAAAGGGGCTTAATTTTGTAATGTTTGTATGGTCCTGGAGAAGAACAAGAGGTGAGATGTGGGAAACCTCCTGGCTTGGAGCTCGTGTGTGGTGCTGGGCAAAGCCTGGCCTGGCTAGTCCAAATCCCATCTGTGGGGATTTCCTCCCTGCCTGGGTACAAAATGCTCCTTTCCTCCACTCCTTGGTGGGGATTTTCATCACTTGGAACACGAGGGGCTCCCAGGGAGCTTTTTGGGGTGAAATCTCTGGGTTTGGGTGCAGCCCTTGGGGATGAGGGGGATGGAAATGCTGTTGGCAGCGATGATTTTCCTTGGGGAAGGTCTCTCAGTGAAGAGAAACCTTCCAAAGGGAATAAAAGATAATCCAGCTTGGAGAATGAAGTGTGGGCAGTCACAGAATCCCTGACAGCCCCACTGGCCATACAGAAAGTGAAGCTGCTCACCACTGCCGTGTGTTTTTGGGGGGTTGTCCCAAAAATTCCTGTCCCCTCCTGCAGCCAGGCCTGGCTGTCACAAGGGCTCCAACTCTTCCAGGGTTGAGGCCATTAAATGGAAGAGATGCTGATGGATTTTTGCAATTCATGCTCCAAGTCAGCCCGTGGCAAATCAATGGCTGCTCCCAGTAAATTCTTCTTTTAATGAATAGAGCACAGGATGCTGCAGTTCAGCTGGGCATTGTTTGATGCTGCTTTATTGAAGCATTTGTCAAGTGCTGTGACAGGCTGTGCTCTGAAATTAAGAATATGCTGCTGACAGGCTGCACTGACTCATTATTGCAAGTTTTAGGAAAGATTTCCTGTGTATTACAATGAAAAAGCAAATCTTGCCTGTTATCCCTTCAGTGCTTCAGTCTGGATTTCCTGATGTGTTTGGATTTTTTATTTTTGCAGTAAAATACACATATTCAGCTTCATAAATCAAGCTAAGACACAACGGTTAAATAGTCTATATCATATTAATTACTCTGTAAAACAAGGCAAGCATTACAGCCATTTATAATCAGCTAGTAGAGAAGTTGCTAATCAATGAGACAGGTAACTAATTAGCCAGCCAGCAGTCAGCCTCTCCAGCTGAAGCTGGTGACTTTAAACTTCATTAAACTTTCCAGGTGTCAGGGAAAGTATGAAAAATACAGCTCTCTTAATAGGTTGATGTGTCTTAATTCCAATGTTCTGAGTTGAAATGTCTGCAGATTGCATCTGTTTTAAGGGGTATTGTCATTTATAAAGCTTCCCGTGGCTGTCTTGCACAGCTGAAAAGAAAATAAGCAGTTTGTGTGTGGAAGTTTTGAGCTTGTCCAGTGTATGTTGGGAACAGTATGAACTTAGATGTGTCTGAAATTCCTCTTATCCCAGCTTTTAATTTGTACCTTCTGCCTTGCCCTTTATACTTTGCTTTTTTCTGATTATTTAAGTGTGGTTTTTTTAATGTTCATTTCTATTTCCTGAATTTGTAATCTACAAGATAGATCCCTGACAAATTCTGAATATGATCATTGGGATTTTTTGTGAAATAAGGGTAATGCAATTGATGGTCAATGAGACTTAGAAGAAAATAAATGGGTTTGTGCCCTTCCAGCTCAGATGATGCCATGAAATGCTCCCTGAGGGCTCAGGCTTTACTCCCAGAGCATTCCCCCTCCTTCCATTTTTGTCTGGACCACTGGAAATTGCATTTTCTCCAGTCCCACACCGGGTGGGCTTTGCAGGGAGGCAGCTGAAGGGGAATTTGGAAGAAGGCAGGGTGGTGGCTGAGCTTTCTGGCTGTGAAACAGGGAGAGGTGCAGGGACACAGGGATGGAAAGGGGCTGGGGGCAGCTGCATGCACAGGTGGGATCAAGAGGATCACTGTGCACTTCCTAAACCATGGGAAAATTGCTTCCAAATTTCTCTGTGGAGTAACTTATATTGTCTTTATAGCATCCCTGAAAAGTGGGATTATGTGTGGCAAAAATTCACAGCATTGGGGAATTTTTGAGCTTTACAGCTGACGTCCAGGTTGCAGTGATTTGGCAATAACTGGAACAGTTGTTTTTTTTTCTCTCTGTCTGAATTTTGTGTACCTAGCACAGACCTGTTGCCCATATTGTGCATTCAGGTTTCCAGCCTGTTTTTTTTCTGGTTGATTTGTGATCAAACTCAGAAAAAGTCAGTACAGGCAACTCTGAAACTGTAAATATTGCTGTAATGGATGATGCTTCCTGCCAATTCAGGTTAGAAAAGTAGGAAGAAAGGCTTAAAGAGAGACAACTTTGGCCTTGTGCTTTTCTTCCAGAGGGAAGGAGAATCTTTGGGAAGAGGCAGAGATGTGAGAGCAGAGCTCAGGCAGAGGAGTGTTCCACCTGCCAGCATGGAAATGGTCACTGACATCACAGGGCTGAGGGAATACTGGAGAGAGACTCCCAAAAAATCCCTTCAGTATCTCAAAATGGGGAGAGCTGCAGTGGGGAGGGCCTGAGGAGGCCGTGAAGGAGAGCAGGGGGGTGAGCTGAGAGTGATCTGGAAATGCTTTTGCCATTGGGTGGGTTTGGTTTCCTCAGCCCCTGAGGGTTGGGAACACTGAAGCACTTGAGGAGAGAAAATGAGTTTGAGAGGCAGAGCAGCTGAGATTGTGAGTGGAAGATGGATTCCTCAGCTGGGATAAAAGTGCTCTCATGGCAATCTCGTGGTGCCTCTCTGAGCTGGGGAGCCCAGCTGTGATTCTCAAGTCGAGTGGCCAAGAACTGTTATCAGGAATGGCTGCATCTCGGTTTAGAAACTGGGAAAACTCTGCAGCCTCTCAGCTGATTCGTGTGTGGCAGTAAATATTGGTATATTGGTGCTGGGTGGGCCCCTCGGGATGTGCTGGATTCCTCACTCCCTTCCCAGAGAGGCAGGACAAGCACTGGCTCCTCATTAACCTCACTAAAGTGAGATGGCCATTTCAAAACACGGTCATGAGCTCCCAGCATGTGTAAAGTACATCTGCCAGGCATTGCCTTTTCTTCCTTCCAGTATTTAAATAACATGCTGTGTGCCCTGAAGCCTGTGTCCTCTTTTTCCTCAATGAAAAGCAGAGTTTCCATGAGTGTTTTCCCACTTGTGATAAAATAAGGCTCTACAAACAACTCACTGGTAAATAATCTGCATAGAATTTCCCAGTATTTATTCATACTGACTTTGCTTTATTAAGCTTAACAGTTATATTTGTTGACCTCTGCTGCATTCCTGAGCAAACTTGAATGTTCTCTTTTCTTTTTTTTTGGAATTTGTTGGTATATTAGGATGGAATATGGAATTTATCCCCTAATGAAAGGCGAGGGAGAGATGCCATCAGTCAGTGGGAGGAGAGAGAACCCAGTGCTTTCCCATGGAAATTATGTGAATTCTGGACAGGAGCCAGGCATTCATTTTGTTAAAATGGGGTTTGATAATTGAAACTAATTTAACATCGACCCCATTAAGTTGCATTTTATTGCTCATTTAATACGCCTGTCTCACGAGCTCCCGGGACTGGGAAGTGCCTTTGGAATGTGAGGTTCTGATTCATCAAAGCTGAGCCACTCCTGCAGGTGAGCACGGAGCCTGCCCTGTGGGGCCAGCTCGGTGTGAGGGGTTGGGATGGGGTGCTGAGGGTGGATGCTTTGCCTGGGAGGCAGCTCAAGGACGGTCCCTTGTCACCCCTGTGGCCTGTCAGAGCCTTTCCCTGCAGGACCCTGCAGCCCCTGGGCTGCTTGGGACACACCTGACAAATCATCCCAGTCCACCACCAGTGCAGCTCAACATCACAGAAAGGTTTGGGCCAGAAGGGACCTTAAATCCCACCCAGTGCCACCCCTGCCATGGCAGGGACCCCTCCCACTGTCCCAGGCTGCTCCAGCCCCAATGTCCAGCCTGGCCTGGGACACTGCCAGGGATCCAGGGGCAGCCACAGCTGCTCTGGGCACTCTGTTTTAATGCACATGTATTGACTTCTGTCAAAAATCTCCATTTACATCAGCCAAGGAGCTGGATCCATGAGTTTTTAATTACACAGAATTCCCATCTTCTCCTGCCCTGCTTCTGCTTTCCTCTGTCTCTCTGTTGTCTCACACGGTCTCTCTATTTCACCGCTGCTGCTTATGACTCATTAAATAATCTCATAATTGGTTCTCAGCCTCTGGGTGCTAATTGCAGCGAGGCACTGGGTGGTGGTTGCACACCCAGAGCTGCATTTATCAGAAATCACGGGGCAGGAGAAGGTGCAAGGATGAGGAAGATGGATGTTTGTTTACAAACACGTTCTCCTGGGGCTGCTGCTGTGGGGATGATGAATTGCTGGAGCTCTCCCCCGGGGCAGAGGCAGCAGGAGAGGAGCTGTAAGAGTGTGCCTGGCTTGCATCAGGGGCCCTGGGGACAGGGAGCTGCACCCTGCTCCTGGGAATGCTGCAATCCCCTCCAGAGGCCATGGGAAGGGCAGGGCAGTTAAAAAGTGCAGATTTAAACCACTCCAGGAATCACAGAACCACACAGAATCGGAATCACAGAATCTCACAGAATCAGAATCATAGAACCTCACAGAATCAGAATCACACAGAATCTCACAGAATCACAGAATCAGATTCATGGAATCACAGAGAAGCAGAATCTCACAGAATCACACAAAATCACAGAATCAGAATAACAGAATCACCAGGTTAGAAGAGATTTAGATCATCGAATCCAACCCAGCCCCAACACCTCAGCTAAGCCATGGCACCCAGTGCCACATCCAGGCATTTTTTAACACATCCAGGGATGGTGACTCCACCACCTCCCCAGGCAGAACATTCCAGTTCTTTTTCAGAAGTGTTGTGCAAACCAGGTGGGAATGTGTAGAACCATTTAAAGTTGAATCCATGGCTGAAAAGTGCTGGGGAAATCCAACAGGGGTTGGAATTCAGTGATCCTTCTGATCCTCCCATTCAGGATTGATTCTGCACCAGTTTAGTTTCTAATTCAGGATCCAAATCACTTTTAAACACATGAGTAATGTCTCCATTTTTAAATATACACGTGTGAATAAGAAGAGAAAGAACAGATCTGTCCTTTCAAATCCAGTTCTCACTCTCAGTGAATCAGCAGCATTTCAGGTATTGCTCAATATAGAACCTACAAATTAAAATTGAAAATTCAAACACTACAGGATGCAGGAAAGGGGAGCACTTGGATTTTATACTGGTGAAGGATTTACAGCTCCTTTGTAAAATCAAAAAGCTTTTGGGGCAGGAGTTGACCCAGGGAATTGGCTGAATTTTGGTGCTGGGTTGCTGAGTCTCCTCCCCTCCCATTCCCATCCCTGGGCAGGGACACATTCCCCATGCCCAGGCTGCTCAGAGCCTGTTCAGCGCTGCTTGGACCCTTTGGGAAAGTCAGGAACTAAATAAAATTTTGCACAGGAGATGAGAATCTGATCTAGGACTTGAGCAAGAGAAATCTCCATCTTAACCTTTGGATATTGAGGATTTGGATATATTCCTGGGATAAGGATGTTCCTGGAACAGCCAGGTCACTGAAAATCTGATTGCTGTGTTTCTCCTTTTCTATTTTTTTTTTTTTGAGTGATGTTGAATGAAACTATGATAAATGTCACACCATTTCAGTTTGTCCCGACACAGAAACTCAGCGTTTTACACCCAGGTGTGGCCGTGCTGGTTTGGAAAGTGCTCGCTGGCTGGGAAATGTGCTGATGGTGTGGGATTTTCTGGGGGGCACGAGCAGAATGTGCCTGGCAGGGCCTGGCAGGATGGATCTGTGAGCTCTGACACCTCGGAGGCAGCACTGCCCTCGCTGCTCCTGAGGGGCAGAGGCTTCAAACCCTTCTTTGTTGTGACTTTCTCTGAGGTGACATCCAATTACTGCTAAAACTTCACCGCCCCTTCTTCGGGGGAGGAATTCTCTGGCATTTCACTGCTGGCTTTTACAGGTATTTAGGGGATGCATGAAAATGCAGAGGTTAGCAAGGGGGTTGGTATTTAAGAGATGTCAGAACAGCTTTGTTTATTTTATTTTTTTTTTTAAAAGGACCAATTATAAGTTATTTCAGCTGATGAAATGTGTCAGTCCCAATCAGGGAGGGGAAGTTTGACACAAGGATAAATTCCAGCTAGAAAAAACCTTTCCCATGCACTGGTTTGCACACCTGAGAGCTCCCCTGGCAGAGGAAAAGACACAAAATTGTGAGAAATTTAAAGAAAACAACACCAAGTTTTCCACCAGTTGCTCCCCTGGCAGAGGAAAAGAGGCAAAATTATGAGAAATTTAAAGAAAACGATACCAAATTTCCCACCAGTCACTCAGTGGTGCTGGAAGACACCAAAACAAATTTAAAAAATAAAAAAATAAAACAAACCCTTACTGATGTTCCCTGCAGGATTTGTCCCTTCCAATCCCTGTTTTTTTTTTTGAGCAAGCAGGAGTTTAAAAACTCTTGAAGTTGTTCCTGAACACTTCGGATCTCATGTAAATTCATGAGTTACTGTGCAGCTGCCCACGGAGCATTGAAAGGGAAAAGAAAAATGTATCAGTTTGGGTGTACAAATGCATTGGCAGCCAGACTGGGCTGAGAGGAAAAACTGCTTTTGCTAAACCACAGAAATGTGTCAGCAGCGGCTCTGGAGATGTGGAATTCTCATCTTGAGCTACCCTGCATTATTAATGCAATCTAAAATATACAATAAAGGCTGCAAACAAATTCCACACGCAGAGTTCAAGTGACAGAAAAACCTTCTCCAAGTTCAGCAAATGTCTGCATTTCTTTTCAGTATATATTGCAATGTATATAGAGCAAGGCCCCTTCCTTTAGTAATATAATTTAAAATATACAATAAAGGCTGCAAACAAATTCCATATACATATTAATATAATTTAAAATAGACAGTAAAGGCTGCAAAACCCCTTTATGCACAGAGTTTAAGTGACAAAATCCTCCTCTGTGTTCACCAAATTTCTGCCTCCAGTGCACATTTAATTTTTTAACAACTCTTCAGTGCTTTGCAGTTTTCTTTCATGTAGGTAAAATTTAATTTTCTATAATAACAACGCCTTGCTTTCCATAAGGTGACCTCAATACTTTCTTGCTGTACAGGTGTAAACATTGCATTCTTTTTTTTTGGAATGCATTTTTCCTGCTTTTTACTCCGGGTTATTTTAGATGCCCAAAGTGAACCACGGAACCAGATTTAGATGATGAAATTCGAGGTACAGCCAGAGAAAATGAGTGATTGGGATCCTTTATCAGGGATGGCACATGGGCACTAATTATGGTTTTAGCCATTCTGTATCTTAATCAATTCCAGTGATCTTGTTTGTAATTTTTACTCTTCCTGACAAGGAGCTACTCAAAGAAATAAATTGGCCATCAGTGTAATTTGCTTCTTGGACACAAAAGGCTCCCAAATTAAGAGGCTTTTCCACCCTGGAGAGATCTCCTTCGTGCACTCCTGTGTTCTGTTAATTATCCCTTTGTCCCTTCCTGTTCCTGAAGGGCTCGGGATGTGCCGGGGGCAGCTCCCAGTGCCCGCTGCTGGTGAGCCCAGTGCCAGCCCCGCTGCTCCTCCGTGCTCAGGCACGAAAACAAACCTGGCCCAGCTCCAAAAAGTCAGGATTTGTGCCCAGAATCACCTCGGATTCCCAGGACCCAGCCTGTTTAGTCTGCTCATGGCATAAAAACACAGGCGGTGTTTGGGATGTGTTTGAAAACTTAATAATGAACTTTGGGAAATCAGAGAACAGAGCAGGTTTCCCGTGGCAAAGAGATCTTGATAAGATCTTCAGAACACCTCGTTTGATTCGTGCTGAAAAGCACCTTTCACACAGAGCCCTTCCCCTTTGTTGTGCTACAGGTGGTTTTGAAAACAATTTACAAAGAGGCTTTCTTGTCTTTTTCATGCTGTTCAAGCAAATTGGTATGTAATTAGATTTATATAGTGAATAATCTTATTTGCATATCCAATTAATTCTTCCTGTTTTAATTTGCTAGGCTTGGATTCACATTGGTAGTAAAAAAATAACACTTAAATTATCAAGCATTCAAATTTTCTTTTGCTATTATCTGTTCAAGGTCTTCCATTAAAATTTGGTCCCGGGCATCTTCTTCCTTTTAAAAGCTGTTAAATAACATGGAAAATGTCCATAAATAAAACCCCATCCCAGGTTAATTGTGTTGTAAAACCATTAAGGGTCTCTTTAAGCTGATCAGGGGGAATGCAGTGTGAATTTAGACTTTTTAAGCATCTTTTTATTACAGAATAGTTTGAGCGGGAAGGGACCTTAAAGATGATCCAGATTTATGGGCAGGGACCCCTCCCACTGTCCCAGGCTGCTCCAGCCCCCATGTCCAGCCTGGCCTGGGACACTGCCAGGGATCCAGGGGCTGCTCTGGGAATTCCAGCCCCTCCCCACCTTCACAGGAAGGAATTTATTCCCAAATTCCTCTGGCAGTGGGAGCCATTCCCTGTGTCTTGTCCCTTGTCCCCAGTCCCTCTCCAGCTCTCCTGGAGCCCCTTCAGACCCTGGAAGTTCTCTGAGCAGGCTGCTGCACACATTAATGCTGCTTTTAATCCCCCTCCATGAATTTTAGGAGCTGAGAGGGAGCTTGGACACCCTCAGGCTGAAGGGCTGCTCACTTCTGTCCCTGCCTCTGACACTCTGCTCCTGCTATCACCTCCCTGCTGCCAGGAGTGTCCAGGTCACCTTCTTGTCCCTTTTCTGGCCTGATTTCCTCCCTAACATCACGCAGGAGCCGCCACGTTTCCCTGTGATCAGAATCTCACCAACCAGACACCATTTGCTCTCCCTGGATCCTCCTCCTCTCCAGGTGAGCTCTCCCAGCCTGGCTCCAGCCCTCGGAGCATCCCAAGCCCCGGGAGCAGCTCCGTGGGTGCTTTCCCTGCAGAAGCTGCAGCCCTGCTGGCTCCTCACGGCCGTGCTCAGAAACCCAGGAGGCAAACAAAGATCTGGCAGGAGGGTCTGGGTGCCAGGAGTGTCAAATTCAACGCTCTGAATCCGCCACAGCTCGAGGCAGCAGGGATGGAGCAGCTCCTGCTCTTTTGGGGCTGAGTTGTGCAATTCCAGCAGCTGCCACTCGTGTCTGCATCAGCTGCACACGGGGGCTGCAGCCACAGCCCGGGGAAAGTTTGGGATTTTCCCTGAGTCAGGAATAACTTGGCACAGCCCCTGCTTCTGAAAGAAGCCTCGAGCATCCCTGTCAGGCAGTACAGCCCCCATCAGTGGCTCTGCTGCTGCTCCCTCACCTCTCCAGACTTCAGGTTCCACTGGAGAGCTGCTGGGGAGCTCCTGGGCTTGGGAGAGATCAGCAGGGCTGGAAAGTCAGCAGGATTTATTTATTCATTCATTTATTCATTCATTTATTTATTCATTTATTATATTTTTATTTATTTGGTTTTATTTATTTATCGAATTATTCATCTAGCATAATTTTGGCATTTATTTTTCGTATTTTTTTTTTTTCATATTTTTCTTGTTTGAGTATTTATTTATTTATTTATGTGTGCTGGAGCCAGTTTGTTCCCAGCGTGTGTGCTGGTTTCCTTCTCTCTGGCATCAGTGGCTGCACGTCCTGCATTCGTTAAAATCAGAAAAACCAATGTGTGATTCCGGGGGGGGATGGATTTTCCAGGGGCTGAATGGGGAATTCAGGAGGCTTTGGCAGAAATGGTGTCAGGGAAAGGGAGATGGGCTGAAAACTGCTGTTCTCACGTAGAGTCATGGAGCTGCTTCAAAGTGAGCAGGAGGTGCTGCGGAGTGAGAGGTTAAGAACGGGAAATTAAAAGAACAACGTCTTTTAAAGACTTAATAAACGAGGCAAATGCGTTTCATAATTGTGTTGCAATGATTTGAAACAGGTCCTAAGGAAAATTGCTTTGAATCCTAATTAGCAGCTAATGGTTATTAGCTAAATCTGGTGCCAGAGAGGAAATAAATAGGTACAAGTGCTTAGTTATTGCTTCCACCTCCAACCACTGCAGCTGCTGCCCCAATTTTGGGCTGTTTTCACCCAAAAGCTGCAGCAGGTCCCAGGTAGGCAGCGTGCAGGTGTTGCTGCCAGCCTGGATAAAAAACGAGGTGAGCAATTGGTGGCAAAACAATTTCTGTGCTTTATCTGCTGAGGAACAAGTGCAGCTCCTCTGCTCAGGCAGGAAAATGAACCGAGCTGGGTCCTGTGCCCCGGGAGTTGTGAGGTGCCAGTGGGTGCTCAGGTAACGAATTCCCAACTCTTTTCCTCTCGGATTCATCATTTGTGAACTGCTCTCCACCGAGCTCCAAACTGCTTCTGACTTCCCAGGGCAGGAAAAGCCCCAACGTGTCAGAGAACTCGGGGAAAATGACCTCCAGCTCTCAGGCACTTATTGCAAAGCTATTTTAAATTGAATACACAAGCCAAGATAATACAGGCTGTTTGATAAGAAACATTAGAGAAATCCATAACACGAGGCTTTTTATTATGGGTTTATTACATCAATCTCTCCAGTGGGTAATGGAACTTGTAAATATACTCTTATGTAGGAGTCTCCTTGCGGGCTTTTTATTCATGCTGAAGTAAGCACAGCAAACTTATTTGCTGTCAGGGTACATTGAATTTAAGATTAGTATTTATTTTGGTTCTAAAGAGGTTCTGCTTTTGTGGATTGGAAGTCAGAGCAGCTGTAGGAGAGGAGGTGGGAGCTGCAGGGGGGTTTTGGGGGAGAAATGAGTTTTTCCAGGCAAACTGCTGGTCCCTGTATGGGACACAGGGAACGTGCACATTACGGGCTGTGGGTCGTGTGCTCAGGAGGGAAAACTCACTTTGCTTAAGCAGCAGCTTGCTGTGTGTTCATTGACTAAGCCCAGCAAGATGAAAAAATCATCCGTGGGATTAGAGAAATATTTAAGGGATAATTCCCTGCGTTACTGCGCCGTGCAGACACAGGCACGGTGCACTCTGCACTGGAAACTTTTGTTCTTTAGTGGGAAAATGCTTTTAATTCTCTTCTAGAGGTAAACAAAGCAATGCTGCTGCAGCAGGAACCCAGCAGGCTTTTGCTTACTTGGGAGAAGCCAAGGGGACGTTTGTGCTGAGTAAAGAGTCGAGGAAAAGTTTTCAGAAAAGTTCAAAAAGGAGTTCAAATTGTAGAGATGCTAAAAAAAAACAAGAACAGCTCACAAGTATTTTGGCAGATTTGTTGGAGGATGTAGTAGTGAGTTGCTAGTTGTCTTAATATATTTATTTTCATGTCTTCATCTTTGTATTCATGTCTTTGTTTTCACGTCTTCATGTATGTTTGTTTTCATATCTTTGTTTATTTGTTTTCATATCTCTGTTTGCATGACTGTTTTCATGTCTCTCTGTTTATTTTCATGTCTTCATTTGTTTGTTTTCATGTCTTTGTGTTTATTTTCATATCTTTATTTTCATGTCTTTATGATTTCATGCCTTTCTGTGTGTTTCTTTGCATGACTAGGTTTGTTTTCGTATCTTTATGTATATTTTTGTGTCTTTATGTGTGTTTGGGTATCTATGTTTTCATGTATTTATGTTTGCATGACTTTGCTTTCAAGTCTCTGTGTTTATTTTCATGTCTCCATGTTTGTTTTCATGTCTTTATTTTCATATTTTCACGTGTGTTTGTTTTCATATCTTTGCATGACTTTATGTTCATTTTCATGTCTCTATGTTTATTTTTATCTTCATGTTTGTTTTCATGTCTTTATTTCATGTCTTCATATGTTTGTTGACATATCTATGTTTGTTTTCATATCTTTGCATGACTTTATGTTCATTTTCATGTCTCTATGTTTATTTTTATCTTCATGCTTGTTTTCATGTCTTTATTTTCATATTTTCACGTGTATTTGTTTTCATATCTTTATGTTTGTTTGTTTCCATGCCTTTGTGTTTGTTTATCTCTTTGAGCTGCTTTTGGCCACTTCTCAGCTCTCTTAAAAACTTCCCTGCAGCCACCCTGAGGGTGCTGAAACTCTCTCAGAAGTGATGAGAGGGCAGCAAATGGGTCAAGAGGAACTTTGTGCCTTTGAATTCTTGCTGCTGGCAGAGCAGTGCCCTGCCCAGAGAGCAGAGTGATCCATAACGAGTTATTCCCTGTTTAATTACAGTGCCTGCACATTTCTCCTTATGGAGCGTGCTGCTGTGCTTGCTGGAGAAAAGTTAAAGCCCAAGCTCTGTCCCAGATAAAAGGCTGCTTACAGAAATTCTTTTTTGTCTTTGAGGCTTCTGAAAAAAAAAAAAAAATTAGGTTTTTCGTAGTGCGTTCTCAATCCAGTATAATCCTTAATTTTCAAAGCACAGAAAGCCATTATTTTTGCAATTGTAATGAAAAAATTGCTGAAGCAGTGCACATTATTTCGATTACCCATTAAGCCTTCTCTGTTCTAGAATGAAATTACATGATTTTTGTTAATTTTCTTGCTTTTAACTTCTGACTTGTAATTTACCAAAAGGGAAAACAAACCACTACAACTCTGCTTGTCTCCCATTACCCCCAAGATGAGTAATGCGAGTCAGCTCCTATTTTGGCGTCTTTCTGATATTTTGGGCTTCTTTTGCTAAAGCACAGGCAGGAGTAACATTTATTTTGCACCACAGTTCTGATCTATGACTTCTGTAAGGTCTCAGCTTTATATTGGCTTGGCATAAATGGACTTTGCATAGTGAGGGATTTATTTTCACTTTATCTCATTTCATGTTGATCACATTAAACCATGATGATAAACCATAGTTTCTTGTTGAGCAATGAAATAGACTTGGGGTTTAATTATAAAGTAATAGGCCTTGATCAGATGAAGAAATTGAATGTGATCCCCCTCAGTTTAACTCTTGCCTCGCTCCATTGCCAGGAGCAGCTTTCTCCATTAAAACACCACAAAAAGGAGTTTCTCTTCCCAAAGCTGTCACAGGGAGTTTGAAATGGAGCACTGGAGGGGAATTCTGCCTCTGGGGCATCCCAAGGAGTGTTTGGCAGCTTCACCTGCTCGTGTCACACCAGGGGGAAGAAAGGCTCTCCTCAGAAATGCCACCCACCTGAGCACGCTTGGAGAGTGCTAAATTGCAGTGTAAGAAGTCACAAGTCAGGGTTTTGACAGCTATTACTGACATCTTCTCCCTGCTGTGTCGCTTGAAAGTTCATAACATTTAAAAAAATTAAAGGACTACATGTTACCCGTGGGCAGATTGTACAAACTGCATTCCTGGCTGCTCCTTTGGTGTTTTGCTGATTGAACTCGGAGAACTTTATTTAAACCTCCCTCAGTTTGGCATTTAGTGCTGTTAATTTGAAGGCTGGGTTTGTGTGGGGTCTGGTGTTGGTGTCTTTGCATGGAGGCTCTGGTGGCTCTGCAGGGATGACCCAGCAGGAAAATGGGGAGAAATTGTGACTTTTAGGGTTGGGGTGCCCAGTGCTTGTGTGCACAGCAGATACCTTCTGTGTTCCCTAATTTCCCACTGGATTTTGGGATTGGATTTTGTTCCTACTCTGCTGAGGGTTGCAGAAACATTTTGAAAAAGAACAATGAAAAAAAAAATAAATAAATTTGAAGGGCAACTCCTCAAATGTGCCCTGAATTGGAGCAATTCCAGCGACTCCAACGAAGTTACAGAGAGTCAGAGCAGCTGAGCTGGCAGCCCTGTGTCCCGACAGCAGACTTCAAATGCCTTAAATCCATTTATGGAACACAACCACCTGGAGATTACAGCCTTGCATCCTGTTTACAGGATTATTAAACACTTTCTTGCTTTAGCAGCAGTGAAAAGTGAGGGAGGTTTTCCTGCCCAGGGTCAGGAGCCTGCCCAGCATCGAGGTGTGCAGTGCCTGGCAAGGAAGGGCTTGGATTTACCTCCCTGTGTAACTCCAAAGCAGAGGTCATTCTCTTTTCCTAAATATCTGGATTATTTTTCGAACCTCACGATGCCATCAGCCTTGTATCAGACCATTGGAAGTGGATGCTGAAAATTTTGCCCCAAAACTGTAAATTTATAAAGTGATAAACATGAGGTTTTCCCTTCTCACCATTCTTTCAGTTACCTTTTAATTTCTTATGTTGAAATATTGTCCTTTCTTCTTAAGGCAAGGGCTGACCAATTTAGAAAGAGGAAGAAAATTGCAGAGGGTGATATTTGTAATGGAGCAGATTCTTAAAACTTGCCTGTGCCAGTGCTCTGTGACAGAAAGGATTTTGTTTACAGTTTAATTCTACTTGGTTTTCTTTTTCCAAAATAGGGAGAAAGCAAATTTCCATCAGGTGGAGATGATGAAATTTTGTCACTCGTGTCCTGTTGCAGCTTTGTCCCAGGCACATGGGAATGCTCCAGAATTGCCAAAAACCAGGCAGCCAAGGAGGAGCGTGCCCTGTGTGGACTGAGTTTACAGAGAGATGTTTTATTCTCTGCTTTGTGCGTGGTTTGAAAGCTCTGTGCCTGTTGGTTGGAGCCCCTGGTGGATCCCAGGGGAATTGGGAATTGTTTTTCCTTGCCCTGATTGCAGATTGTGTGCTCAGGGACTGGGAGCAGGCAGATTTCCAGTGCCCCTTGGCAGGCTCACCCAGTGCCAAGGTGCAAATTCAGGTACAGGTGAGTGCTCAGGCTGTGCCAGGCTGATAATTCCTTCCCCTTCCTGGTAAATCCATCTGCTTATTCACTGATATTTGAGAAGGGAATCCATGGCCTAAATTGCTGGATGTGAAAAACGAAGTTCAGTTTTTTGGTAGAATTTAAAAGGCTTAATAAAGACAATAAGGACAAGGCAATAAAGCAAAATACAGACCCAGGTGTCTCTGGCCAAGAGCACACTTGCTGTTTTAGAGATGCCCCATTAAATATGTATATTCAAACTTTTCTAAGAATTTATTTCCATGTTTCTGGGAGCTGTTTTGCATGGTCACACCTTGNGCTAAGAATTGATTTCCATGTTTCTGGGACCTGTTTTGCATGGTCACGCCTTGGTCCTGCTTTGTTAGAATATGAGTGTTTCTTGGCTGTGGTTTTAATTAATTCTTCTTATCATCTCAATTTGGGCCTTGTCTATAATTTCTACGGATGGTCAGTGCTGGGAGCTGGGATATCAGCAGCAGATTCTCCAGATCAGCAGCAGGGTCTGCACTGGGTGCTATCCTGAGCAGGCAGTGCTCACTCACTACAGAGACCCTTTATCAAATTAACTTTATTCCTAAAGCAAACTCTATCTTTA
>VZTB01002142.1:0-22356 GCA_013397245.1 Thryothorus ludovicianus
CTTTATGCAAATTCAGCTGTGAATAGGTCAATCATGATCATCTAATATTGCTATATTTTAATATTAATTTGCAGTATCATTAATTTAATCTGTCCTGATGACATTAAAAGAATGTCAAATAGATACATTTGCTTTTAGTTTTTGAGTATTTCGTGCCAGTACTTATTTGAGATTGTGTTAGTGGCAGCCCTAAAAAAGGTGAGTGTACTTTTATAGTACATATTGCATTTAAAGTAAAGCAAAGAATTATATATTGAGATAGAATATTAACCGTTTGCTTTAGTAAGAGTGTTACAAAGTGAAAGAATGGTATTGTGAGGAGGCTTAATTGTAGTTAGTATTAAAGATGACATGTTGTCAATTGATAGAATGAAGAGAAATAGAGGCTCTTTGGGAAATAACATAATGACCCCAAGGATCTTATTCAGTTCTCTCAAATCACTCATAAGTGAGATATATTCTATGATACTTTCTTCACATTTTGCAGCTTTTTTTTTTACAAGAATTTACCTCAAGCATGCAATAATCCATGTTTTTGATACAATATTTAGAAATAAATTAGATAACACAAAGTTTAACATTTCCTAAGGCCCAGCTTTTCCACTAGTTAGTGCATAGCAGCTTACTTTAGCTGCTAGTGTTACCTAAATCTATTTACATTATCCAGTAGCTAAAAATACCTAGAAATGGGCAAAACAGGATTCATCCCTTGAAAAGCTTTATAGATGTGTGATTACAACTTAAATAGTTTTTGAAGGTTTGCAGCATGAGATCTCAGTGGTCGAGTAGACCTGACTCAGTACACAGGTATTACTAAGAGTAAATTAAATACAAAAAGGCACACGTGTGCATCCTGAAAATGCCATTTTTTGAACTTTTGAGCAGTTCTTTCTTTTCCCTAAATATGTCTGAAGAGATATAACAGGATCTCTTTTATTCCATTTTTGTTTCATCTCCATTAATTAAATTAATAAGACCAATTTGTTCACTGTCTTTTGGGGGTTTTATTGTTTATTTGTTTGTTTTAAAGCTAAATTATTATTACTCTGATACTGTTCATATGAGACGTTGACTAGAATGTGCTAATTCAACTTTTAAATAGATAAGATTTTATTCCAACAAATTGTAAACTGCAGCCATGACATATTGATAACTTATGCCTTTCCTATGTAAATTCTTGAGTTTTTTAGTTGCCTTCTCGATCCATCTTCCAGAAGCTGTTCTTCAGAACCCTTGTATCACAATTTACTGTTACTAGCATACTAAATCTTGCTTTTGGCTAGAAATAATTTTGTGATTTAGCATGGTATATGTGTAGAGACACACTCAGTAAAATTTTTTGTTTTAATTCATTAAACAGAAAAAGACATATGCTCGCATGCTAATCATATTTTTTTGCAAAATAAAAAATTAATTTTAAAAAGGATAAATTACTATAAATTACTAACTTGAAATCTACTTATTTAATGCTTATTCTGTAATCACAGGACTTACTCCCCACAGCTATTATACATTGTCTCCATTGCAATGGCACTAGGAATGTCCCAGAATTCCTTTTAAAATGGAGTTCAGCTGATAACAAAGGTTCATAAACAGGTATTAAACAGCTATTGTGTCTCCTAAGACATAATAAATACAATGAAAACTAATTATATGAGCTAAATAATTTTAACCAGATGACTTTGCACCCAGAGAGCATAATAAAAATGTATGTCAAACAGATTTTACTTTCTTTACCTTTGATATCTAAATTCATATCTTTAGAAACACAAGATCTAGTGCTACCCTGCCTAACTCCCATGTATTCTAACAATTTAAATTATTTTGCTACAAGATGTTGGTATTTAGCCTTTTGACTGTTAATAATGAAAATGATACAACATAGTACACAGAAATTTCTAATAGAATTCTTATCTCTGCCTCTGCAGGTAAAATATTTAATGTTAAGATGTAGATAGACTGAGTTCATTCGGGTTCAAAATTGCACTGAGTATATCTGCTGACAGAAATAAATTAAGGAGCAGCTAAAATACAGATGTAAAACAACAAGGACAAACAAACCTTTTTTTTACTCTTATTGTTTTGTTGGTCCATTATGCCAACATATTTTCATTAGGAGCCACCTATGGAATAATAATCGACATACAAAGGCCTGAGACTGTCGTTATAATGGATGGAAGGGGGGAAATCTATGTAGAAGACATTGTGTCAGACCAAAATATCCTATAAAAGCTTTAGAGATATGTTCTTACTCTTTTAACTTCTGAGATAGAATTATTATTGCCTTTCTCTTTATATATATTTTTGAGAAAACAGAAAAATGGCCATCATATCTCTGAAGTATCTAGGTGGAAAACTTGTTGTCAGTATGCATGATCTGCTGACTAAATATTCAAATGAAGTAAAGCACAGCAAATATTTATTGTAACATTATTGGGTTTTGTGGGAGATTTAGTGGTGATTTCTTGCTGTTTTGATTGGGATTTGGAATTTTTTGAGAGATTTTTGGCTATCTTATTTTTTTTTTACTTTATTTCAGAGGAAAAGAGAATCCTGTCACTAATTAATGAGGAGAAAACACTTTTTTGAGATTCTTTGACCATTAATGTTTAACTTTGCAGTTAATAAACTTTGCAATTTGTAACTATGAGTCATTCCTTCAAACTCACAGAAGAATTTAAAAATAAGTGAATAGGCTAAAATCTTTCTCTTCAAACCTATAGTTTTTACTACTCCTACGATTTTCTTTATCTTAAGAATATCATTGTTTCATCCCAATGAGCAAAGATTTACTATCCCCAGAATAAATCTATGAGCAAAATCATAGAGTCAGATTTGTAGTTCTTAATTTCATTTTCAATAATTCACTGAATTTATTTTTGCTTACTAATGCATTATGTTCCAATAAGGATGCATTAGGTTTTAATACCAGGAACACACTTAATTCAAGAGATGTGTTCTTTTAAACTATAATCTAATAATATGGCACTACTTTAAATTATCTACAGCTATATCAGAATAATGATTTATCACAAGTTTATGTTGGTGGTTTCCAACAGAAAACTTCCACTTGTATGGCCTTTCTGACAACATTGTTTCTGACAAGAGTACTGCATTTCATCTCATGCTTCAGGTAAGGTTCTCTTTAAACCTATTATGTTGAGGTGAGTGGTCTTTCTCTTTACAAAGACAGATAAGCACACCTAGAGAATGAAAAAAAAACAGAGCTACCAGGATAAGAAAAATGTGCACACCAACCTCAGACCTCTCCTGCTTTCAGGACTTCCTTCTTTCGCAGCTACAGTGTCTATCTACAGCTCCATTATTTATTGATCCCTCCTAGGTAGTAGTAGCTGTCCAATTCAGTAAGGATAAGTACTTCAGTTCTCATGAATCATAGATGACTCTAAGTGAAATACACAGGCATTTGATAACACCCTAAATTACATGTGTTTTGATTTTTATTTCAAGAAAACAGTAGTAGTTTAGTTATTGATTAGAAACTAATACTTGAAGACCCTGATCAAAACAAGCAAATACAATTCAAGTTATATTTGATTTTCATAATTCATGCTGAAAACCTGACTTTCTCAGAGACACATGAGCAGCATGATTTGATCCCTTACTATAGCTGAGGGTACTGTGTTTTTGAGGCTCATTGGTTTTACTGCATCTAGAGTTACTGTTGTTTATAGTTTCCTGTAATGGCCAATAACTTGACAGAACATTAATAATGTCATAGAAATAACCTGCGGCCAAAATCTCAAATCCAAATGGATTGGAAATGTTGCTTTCTTATATTATTTGTTATTGACCTGAATTTTCAGACTCACAGTTTTAACTAATGTATAGCTATTTCTTGATATCCTTTAGTGGACTGATAGATATTCATCTCAGGAGGAAGAAACTCATTGACAAAATCCCTCAAAATCATGCAGTTAAAAAGATTGAAAGTTTTAACTGAGGAAATACATAACATGCTAGCAGTACGCTTGCTATAACTAGTTCTCATTTCTTTTCCACAGTCAGCTACATTTGAACTAAGAAGATATACTATTAAAAATAGCATATAGATTACAGTATGTTTATAATATTATGTTTTGAAATATCATCATTTCACTTTTTTCCTGCTTTATACTCTGAACATGAGAGCTTTTAATGCTATAGTTCATAATGCTTGCTTCATAATGCTCAGCAGGTATTGAAAAACATATACTGTAAATATTCTGAGCCATCAAGCTAGAAGGGCTGTGCAATGAGATAAGAGATTTAAAAAAAAACTGCTATTACCATAAAAGTAGAAAAATGCTGAGGTTGGGAAAATTTTCTCAAGGATTCTTTGCAGAATAAGTGAGGAACATGAACAGCACAGCCTAAGTACTTAAACAATCCAACATTAACAGCAGTTGAAAGTGGCTAACCTGTAAACATAATTGCTGGCAAAAAAAAAAATTTGAAGTATTAAAATTCTTTCTATTTTTAAATTCCTCAATCTTTTTGTAAGCATCTGTTTAATATCACTTATGCTAGGCCTGCAGAAAGCTATGTGTTAATGCCATAATCTCATTTCCTTGGCAAGGTATTTCTGTTTCCTTCTTTTTCCTTTGATGGCTAGAGGTAAAAGTTTCGTTTAATTTAATCCTAATAATTTCAAGAGTGCACCAGTAGCTGAGATATATTATGAAGACATTTGAAAGATTCTTGGTAGATAAACTAAATTGACTATTTAATTTATGTATAAAGTTAAAAGAGATGAAAGAAAAGAAAGAAAGAAAGAGAGAAAGAAAGAGAGAGAGAAAGAGAGAAAGAGAAAGAAAGAAAGAAAGAAAGAAAGAAAGAAAGAAAGAAAGAAAGAAAGAAAGAAAGAAAGAAAGAAAGAAAGAAAGAAAGAAAGAAAGAAAGAAAGAAAGAGAAAGAAAGAAAGAAAGAGAACAAAAAAAATAAAATGGTCTGAAAAGAAAACAAGAGTGGAAAAAACTTATACTAGAGGAAAAATATTTTTTTTTGCACAAACTGCACATAGAAAAAACACAAGTCCTCTTACTCTATTCAGGAATAAATAGGAATACAGCTAAATGAAGGATACTTATCCACCTTCAATTTGCAAAAGAGAGTTTTTTTTATACTTATGTGTAAATGAATTATTTACTATTATTTTCAAAACCCCAAGAAGTACAATCATAAGGATATATATTTGTTTCATATGTAGATTATATATGAATACACATTCCCATTTCAAATGCAGCAGGGAGATAAACTGAAAGCTCAAAATTGTGCCTCTCTGGATATGCTTACTCAGCAGCTAGATTGTAATCTATAGCTAGGAAAATGTATTTAACAACACTAAATTAAACAGCAACCCTTGCACTGCATTTTTATTTCAATCCCAATGAATACATTGAGCCTCAGCATACAAGATGGCCAAGACTTTTCACTATAAAAAAGCTAGTTTCAGTGCAAAATACTGGTTTGTGGACAAAAACTTTTCAGAAAGACATATTGGGCTTACAACTAACCTGTAGGAAAGATTTCTCAGATTTCACATGTAAGGTCATGTCAGTGAATAAAAGCATGTAATTATGAAAAACTTGCAGATTAGGGTGCTTCTCTGAAGTACTTAGGATTCCAGTGGTCCGTTACTACTAATAGATTCCTCCTTTGAATTTCCTACTTTGCAGTTGAAACGTCACCAAAATTTTCAATGCTTTCTAAACCTGGAATATAATTTCATTATTAAATATATTCAAACCAACACGTGCTTGGAGTGAAGCTTTCTTCTGAGAAATGTTACTAAGGCATAAGCATCCCTTAGTCCATACCCATATGCAAAATAGAATGATTTCTCCACCAATACAGAGGAAGTGGATTAAATTTAAATGTCTTATTAATTTTTAAATGTGTATATGTGGGGGGCCAGGGAAGAGGGGTCTGACAGACTATCTTCTGCCTGCTTTCTACAGGTACTTTCTTTTCTTCCAGGTAGCAACTTTAATTATTTTAGTCTTGTGCAAATAAACATAGCTTTACTTCACTGGAAGATCTCTGCAATAAGGGAATACACTGTGGGAAATGCTGTAGTGAGAAACATTACCATTGATTTGTGACTCATGTTTGTCTGGTGTCAAGGTGCGTGTTCCCGGCTGGTGACGACTTTGGGGGCTGACAGTCCCCCACGAGCTCCGCAGGTCCTAGTTATCGCTGGTTTGACGCAGGAACAAATGACAGCAGCACGGGTCTCTGGGGTACAACTGGGACATTTCTTGTGCATCGAGATCCAGAGTTCCAAAGACCTCTGCTGGTGGTATGCAGAGGGTTTCATACTGTGACAGAACTGGGGGTGGATACAACCTTCAAGCCAATGGGGGAACAACAGGGGTGTAAAAAAGGAATGCCAGTTGCATGCAGAAGCCAGCTGGGGTAGACGGGAGGGGAGAGAAGGTCACAGGCCCCAATGGGGTGTCGAGGTTTGGGTAACACTCCAACATGCCCAGGGGGTTGGACTCTCCTCATATTGGGCCACGGGTGGATTAACAAGGAAGGTACTAGAAAGAAGAGACAGGGTGACTGTGGTAAACAGTAGAAGGATGGTGACAGGCAGGGAAAGCACTGGAACATGGGGAGAGGATACACCATATAGGGAAACACTAGGGGCAGGCAAACTGGAGATTGACAGCTAACTGTTTCCATTAGAAGGAAAATGAAACTTAGGGATTGTTTTGGGTTGATACTAAATTGTATCGCCAATCATCTGTTTAGCTCAGAAATAAGTGTTGTACCTTTAAANTTGTTAAAACTGTTGAACCTGCTCTAGACTAAAAACACAAAAGGGCACCAAGAGCTCACACTTGTGTCCCACCGGGCCTGGCCTGGGTCTGGCCTTTCCCAGCACCAGAAGGACTAACAACAACTAAGCGAGTCAAACTACAGCCCATGAGAGAAACTTTCTAAATTTGGCATCTCTGCGGAGTGGCAATAAGTTTTGTTATTCAGTGTTGTTCATTTGTTGTGCTGGGGAGTGCCTTGACTGTTAAATAAACAACTTTTTTCCACTTTCTTCCAAGAAAATTTTTTCCCTGTCCCAAACCAACTAGAGGAAGGGGCGATCCAGATTCATTTTCTAGAGAGACTCCATCCACAAGTTTTTTCTCAAATTTGCCCTAAACCAGGACAGGGATATACCAATTGAAAACATTTAGTATATCCAATTGTGGGGAAAACAAATGGAGAAACTATTAACAAATAAAACCAGGAATAAATATCAAACACACACCGCAAGTCTGGTTGTAGTCAAAAGTTATCTCCTTCTCCACCTGGCCTCAGTAAGGACAGTAACATTGCATTGACTTCAGAATACATTAGATCTGAAATAAAATAAGATTCAAAATAAAATTAGCAAAGTCTCAGTGAAAGAAAATGAGCCAAGTAAAAGTGAATGTTCTCCTCCATGTTATGCTTAAATATTTCTCATAACAAAGAAATAGTGACTTAAAGCTTATTTCTTCCCAACCCCCCTACCATGAGGAGAGACATCACCCACTAGACCAGGCTGCTCCAGATCTTATCCTATCTGGCCTTAAACACTGCCGGGTATGGGGCATCCACAACCTCTTTAAGCAGCCTGTTCCAGTGCCCCCATCATACTCAGAGCAAAGAATTTCTTCCTAATATTAAGCCTAAATTTCCCCTTTTTCAGTTTGAACCCATTACTCCTTGTCCTGTCATTACAGTTCCTGATGAAGAGTCCCTCTCCAGTTTCCCTCCAGGCCCCCTTCAGATACTGGAAGGTGGCTATGAGTTCTCAACATATCTGTAATATAAGCATGCATCATTCACTTATGGGTTCCCTTTAAATTATATGCCTTGGGATGTATGGAGGTGAAATTTGGTATAGCACCTGAAGAAATTTCTGATATTTCAACTATGTGCAAACTGATTTGTCAGTGAAAAGCAGCATTATTTCACATTAGAAACATTCTAAAATCAAATTACAATACCCCTTTTCTTTATGAAAGTTTTTAGGCTAATAGGAGTTCAGTAAAATTATTCACAAATACTTTATTACATATTTTAAGGGTATAGATTTGTCTCAGTCCTTAAATTGTTAATGTGACTGGGACAATAACACCTTTAAAACAGGAAAAAAAGATTTTTTAAAAAAATGTGAATAATTTCATTAAACTCCAGTCTCGTACTTATAACCCAAAATATTTGTTCTACTGGGTGAATAAGGAATGGGTTTTACTTTTATTTAGAGGCCTAATAAAGGCAGTCTAGGAAAAAAATCCAGTCAGATCTTATAATGAAATTTACATTTTAATGAAACTATGAGCACATTATTTTTCCTATCATTAATAACCTTCCTTTTAATGAATTACAAATCAAGGTCATGCAACAAAAAACCTCTTCACAAATCATTTCCTTCTGCTTGCATTGCAGAAACAAAACTAAACATGCAACTTTTTTCTTCATATGCATTTTTCATTATCTTAAGTTTTTAGTTACAGACTAAATATTCTGTTCTTAATCCTTGCAAAACTGTTCTAGAAGAAAATGAAAATAAAAAAAAACATTATGAATATCCACTTTAAGGTTATCCTTTACCCCTTGGCCTTCTGTTTGTACCAGTCTCAAGATTAGTTGTGATATAGAATCTGATGTGCGATGTCCTCTGTCCTGCCCAGCATGGGTGCTTTTAAAGCAAATCTAACTCAGCAGACACTCATTCAGACTTTTTTTACTGTTTCTTAAGAAACATTTCTATTTTTAATTACATTTCAAGACAGTAATATTTAATATTTTAGGAGTTATAAAGAAAATTTAGATAGTTATTCACAGTTGCAAATGTGGAGCAAACAGACCTTGAAGACCTACTGCAAAAATTAAAACAGTAGAAAAATATCTATGAGATTTTAAAAAGTAAGCACATTCCTGCTTTGAAGTGTGTAGTTTTGTGATTGCTTATTAATAAACATACAATACAGCCTCTCTTTTGGAAACTGCATATTTTCTTAGGATTCAGTACTTCTAAGGGAAAGATCTGTTATACTCAGTAATGACACCTACTAATACTAAAGTGCAGCTGGAATTAATGGGTTCACACCAGAATCTAAACAAGTTATTTCCTAATAAACAACAAATAAAAATTGTGAAATTGCTTTGATAAGTTTTAAGTACATTTATAAATTTGAGTTAATGATCAGTTCTGAATTGATTTTAGATCATTTTTGTACTACTTTTCTAGAAAAATATTTCAGATCTAAAATATGGATATATTGTAGGGTGTACCTCTGTAGAGCTATTCAAAACCAGTATTAGGTAAAATATTTCCATTATTTCTTCCATATGTAATCTCTAAGTTTCTAATTGTTGAGTCCACTGTTTTTCCAAATTCAGTTTATTTCCATTACTATTTTCAAAACAAATGCTGAAACATTCAATGCAAGGAATCTACAAAATATTTTTAGAAGAGTATTTTGCAATACTTTAAAATAATAGTTCAAAATTACAGATCTTTTCCTGTGAGTAGTGAGTAGTATAGCTTTAACTATAGTCATAGGCAGGAAAAAATTCCAATGATAGCAAAATACAACTGCGACTGATTATTGTTACTTAGCACCTTTCAGGTAAATGACAACTGGTAGCTTAGATATCAATAAAAAGGAAAGCATTCACCCTATTTTCTAATTAAACTTAGGGAATGGAAAAGCTTTCAAACATGCATGCAAATTTAGATGAACTCATTTTCCCACCAGATATTTCACAAACACCTGCTAGAGCTCAGAGACAATTTTAGAAGATTTGAGTTTTTCATGACAGATTTCAAAATGAAGTATTTACAGCCATATGAAGCCTCCTGCTGTTGTCACTAACACAATAGCAGGACTATGTATTTAGAAAAACTGAGATTTAAGTTAAATATCAAAGTGAGATCATGCGGAAAACAGGTGTCTGACAGCTCTGAAAGAAACTTAGAAGAAGGAACCTGAGAACAAGTTTTCATCATATTTATTTAGTCAGAAGTTTATTTTAGTGACTTAGTCTGTTACTGTACATGACAGCCTTACATTCTGTGATGTTCATTTAAGATCTTAGAAAAAGTTTGAATTTTACATATCCTCTGGAAATCACAATAAAAACATTTTACAGAATTACAAAAATACCGTCAGGAGCCTTGAGGTCAATCATTGTTCTTTGGCTGATTTCTACATCTCTTATGATTAGACACCTAACTAATATAATCAAGAAATATGGGCTCTACTTTTAGCCCATAACACTGGAATCTCTGCTGAACCAGTTTATCATTCCTTCTTATATGAGACAGTTTTTATTAACCTGAAAACAATAACTTACCATATTTTTAACTCTTCCCTTCAAGAATTCTCTTCAAATAAAGTTGATGTCATTAGGCGATTTTATTACAGAGAATTTATTGCATTTTCAAAAATAATCAAAGTAAACTTCAGAGTACATTTATATAAAATAATAACCTATGGTTTTCTTTTGATCATGATGGCCCTTTACAATCCTAGGTCATTTGTCGTATTGCTACTATTGTATGAAATTTATTATATGAGATTAAATACTCAGACTTAGTTATATAAATCCATATGGTTTTGCTGTTATATATCTGTAACAAAAACGTAGTACATAATTACATCAAAGCTGATAGATAACAATTTATTTTAGCTGAGAAGCTCAACCTAAAAGAAAATAGTTTTTGTGCTGTTTGCTTGTCCATTTTTAATTGATGTTTAACAATGTGTAGTTTAAAATACTTTCTACATTATCTCTTCTGCAGGCCCACGTATATTATCAGCTTTTATTGGAATATAAACTCAGGCTACTCTGTATGAACAATTCAATTCTACTTTACGTTTACTATTATACCAGCCTTTATCATCAAAGAGTGTATATTGTGATATATATTAATAAGAAAACTTTCAATTCTTATAAGTATGATAAAACACTGTCACATGAAAACTACCCCACTAATAATGTATATCCATTCATAGATTAGTTTGCAGTCTATCATATATACAGATGTTTAAACACTTCTAATGGACTCATACTTTACAAAAAAAGCTAAGTGAGAAATCTCAGGGAGTTCTTATCAAGTATTCAATTTTACTACCCTATGTAATTACAGAGATGGACTTTTTGGTCCTGGAGACTTTTTGGATGAAAAACTTAAATATTTAAAATTGAAAAAAAACAGGTCAATCAAGAAAAATCAAGTAAGACATGAATGACAGAGCAGTCACATCCTTGTCAAAAGACCTTGAGTTAGCAAGTATAAAATATACATTCTTTGTGCATGTTCTTCAGTCTTGCACTTTTCACCTGAGACAAGAAACTCAACCAGAAGAGACCTCTTTTATGCACATTTCTTTTAGATAATGTCATCTAAATGATGATACTTTTTAAATACAGAAGAGAAGGAAGACTAGCATGTATTTTTTTTCCTTTCATGTGTTACTTTTACAAATTTATCATTTCCACCAAGCTTCTTTGTTCTTACTTCTAATACAATTGTAAATGAACTAGTGCTTTTTATGCCACTGGCCTTGCTATTTCATTAAATGTCTCTTGAGCTGCTAATGCACATGTACATATAGATGCACATACACACGTCCATGCTTCCTCTTCATCTTTTTTTTTTTTTCTTTTTACCTGTGGAATTATGACTTTTCAAATGTCCAACAGATATCCTGAGAGAGTTTCCAGTAATGTGTCTTCGTCCCTATCATCTATTTTTATCAGAGCAAGTAACAGTATTTCAGTGCTTGAAATTTAAAAGACAGATTAGCAAACCTGTTTAAGTAGTAGAAAGACAAAGAATGCTAGCAAAAAGATTTTATTTATATTTTTCATTACAATTCCTGAAATCTTTATTTCACTGGTTTACTGTGAAATTTTCCAAATCTGTTATGTAGTGATTAAGCTTAAAAATTCAATGTTTAAAATGCATATTTTTCTAGGAAGTATTTTTTGTAGAATTTTAGGCTAATTAAGATGAACTATATCTTAAACAGTGATCTTTGTGGAAATCTGCTACTTTCAGTTTAAATAAATGTTTTCCTAATATATACCTTCTATCCCAATAATCAAAAAAATTCTTCATGCCTTCAAGCTGTGAAATAATAGTAGTTAACTTGACTAATAATGATAAAGCCTTTTTCACATATAGGCACCCATCCCATATTTTCTGGATTCTATATTGTATTTTCAATCCACTATGCAAGGTCTTGGCTTTGATTTTCCAGTACAGATACTGGCAAGATTATAAGGTTCATAATATGATGCATTTGTAAAGGAAGAAAGGTTTCACCTTGTAAAATACATTTTTCAATGAATCAGAACCACCAGACTAGTTTAAGTCACTGGTGGATACAATAGAAAAACAATTTCCTGCATATTACAGTTAATGAAACTAGCAGTGATAATATTTTGTTTATTTTTAAAGAGTTAATAATCAAAATTGAAGAGAGAAGCAAAAGTTGTTAATTTTGAATGTCTGTCATGCAAAAAGTACATTTGGCCAAGTTGTATTCTATGGTCAGAAGTTAATTCTGTATATGCATATATATTCACATACGCAAAATCTGCATGTCACTTATCTCTGTACCATTTCTGAATTACATCACGTTTACATCACTTATGTGTGTATGGAATATTAGTACTTCACTTATGTGTAACCCATACAGAGAGAGACAAAAATATGCTTCTAAAACTCATTAAAATATATATGTTGAATTGCTTTCATTTTAGCAAACTCAAGTATTTAGGTGTGTTATGATCCTACATCAAAAGAAAAACCCAGGATCGTATGCTGGAATAGAAGAGTTGTCAAGGTTTACTTTAGACTGTGTCTATGGAAAGAAAGCCAATTTGAAGAAAGAAGATAGGAAGAAGGAAGGAGAGAGTAGAATTTCAGCAACATTTGAGCAAAATAGCTATACAGCCAACTCTATGGCCTTGGAAAAATCCATGAGTGACTCTTGGGACAGCAGAACAGCCTGAAAAAGCAGTGTGTCTGAGAATAGGCAAATAGTCTCCAGCTGTTTCATTCTTTTCCTGTTCATTAGTGTATGTCTTCTTGGCAGGATAAAAATTGTATGATTACACTCAGTCTGTCACCTCTTTCCTAAACCAAGTAAAATTTCCTCATTTCAATTTGTGACTTGGAAAAATCCAATCCAAAGCACTTTTAGGAAAAAAAATACTGTCTAAAGACATGCCTCTGTAATTTTTTTCAGATCACAAAATATAAAGGAAGACTCAAGTATTTCTGGTTTTTTATCCCTTCAGCTTCTTTAGGAAACATTATCAAGTATATATGAAAATACTCTTTTTGTTCCAATTTAAACTTATATAATGAACATTTAATTTGTGGTTACTTTTTAACTCTAATATGTCCTCTCCACTTCCTTTTGTTCTGCTTCATATGAGTACTGGAACTTTTCATTAGGCATGGCAATTCCCTATTCACCTTTTCTGTGTCATTCATTCTTAAAGAAGTTTTATCAGATGATTGTGCTACCATTGCAAAGAACTGTTGTATTTAGCATGATTTTTATGGAAATTCTACTACTTTTCTCATTATTTCTGTCATACTACTTTCAGCCTTTTCTAGTTTTATTAGATTCTTCCTAGCCAAAAATTCATGCTAGCAATAGTCAAGGTGTGGCTATATTACAGTTATGAAGAGTATTGTAATGAAGATAGTCAACCACAGTAGAAAGGATGACAAGCAAGTCATCCTTTTCTACTTAAATATGTATGGTATATTTGAAAAAAACAGGTAAGTGTAGAATGACAAAGCTATAAATTTACCATTTGGAGAAAATGTAGCTCCAAGAAAAACAGATAAAACAAGTGAATAGCAGTCATGTAGTTTTTGCTGGGTTTTTTATGACTGCTGCATGTCAAATTTAGTTGATAAAAAATTTGAAATTATCCAGTTTCACCTAAAAATGACATGCACATATTTGAGTGTTCATTATTAAAGCTGATCAGCAATTTTTTTTTTTTTAATTTCTCTTGATATAAAAATACCTATTTTAAAGCCAGATCTTAAAGAAGAAATATGTCATCCCTTGGACTGGATTTCTGAACAAGACTGCAAAGACATACAGAAAAGCAGAAACCTTCTTAGCTCAGTTGCTAGGACTTTCATCAGAGACCCACAGTTGGATCCAGCTTCCTATCTAACTCAATTAATCCTTTCTCTGGGTAACCTTGAGCAGAGGTCTGGCCACACTGTATGCTGGAACATCCTCACATGTGGAAGTAAGACATCAAGCTGAATTGTAATCATATTTTACAGCACATACCAAGAACACAGTTAAATTTTGAGTGATTGATAAGTCTCAAGATTTTCATGGGTTTTTTTTTCAATTTTTTTTCTCTTGTAGCTGTTCTTGCATCTGTACTGTATTAGTGGTACTGTACAAGGAAACTGCAGTGTCCCCAATGTCAGCTACAGTGATCAGAGACAGTGCACTGAATTCAGGCCGTCAGTAAAAGTAACATGCATATTCATGTTAAGCTTCACAATCACCTTGGTCTTTTCCCTACTTAAACATAAATTTAACAACACAGATTAGAGACAGCCATTTACTACTCCGGAGATTTGTGCTCTAATGATCAGTAGCTATATTGTACTCTAGCTGATATTTGGGCAACACAATTTCCTTTTGGTTGGCAATCTACACACTCCTCTGAGGACAGGGCAATTCACTGGAATAGCTTCTAGACATATGGAGTTTAATTTTTTATTTGTCTAAGCCTGATCATCTATTGGCAAATTCCACAAATTATGAAAATCCTATAATTGGGTTGATTTTTCTTAAAAACAAAAAAGGAAAAAGCACAAGGATAATAACATCCTCTTTTAAAAAGCCAGACTCTGTTTTTTTAAATAGATTGTCATTCTGTAGGAAATATCATTTTCTTTTATGGAATGAAATGCCAATTTTTTTAAGATATGGTTGTCATGAATCCATATGACTGACAGTTTCAAGCACAATTTATGTCAGTTACAGTAGCAAGACAGAAAGCTTGTATTATTTGTAATCAAGCAGAATACTATTTGTCCTAGAAAGACATCTTCAACTGCACACTAATAACAAAGACAGCAACAAGCACAAGTCATTTACTGGCACACTGGTAGAGCTGCTACGCTTTTACTTGCTTGCACATTTTTCCACCATTTAACAGTTATAACCAAAAGAGGCTCTTAGACGAAGAGAGTCAATATTTTCAGAAATGCTGACAATTATTGCATAATCACAAGAAAAAACAGACAAACAATCAAACCCAAACAAATAAACTCAAGCAAACAAAACCAAGCAAAAAAACCCAATGAGACAACTGGGACATTTTTCCATGCATTTTGCTTCCCAGTATTATTGAGGAAAGGAATTTAATTTTGCTTCTGCTAAATTTAAGGAAAGGCATCTCACATTTTTAAGCAAAAAGAAGAGGAAAAAAAGGGAAATTAAGGAAGTATTTATCATGTTTTGAGTCACTTTAGATCTCATTTGATCTAACACCTGTAGCACTGACCTTTATTTGTTTTGATTACTCAGAGCTTCTGTTTTTGGCAGTCATACTTTGCCTGGTGACAAGCACTATCAGCTTCTCACCTAGTGCTGGTAGGAACACCTGAGACATCAGCGAATTTTAACAACTTCAGCAGGCAAACAAGGAGCAAAACAAAGCAAAGAAGGCACGGAATTGTCTGAAATATTCAAGTCCTTAGTTTGCAGAAGAAAAATAGTTTGCAGTGTTAGGACAGATTGTTGTGCATAGAAGGATGAAGCAGCTAAAAAGTTATCCTGATTCATTTGGAACATACTCCAATAATTTCTCAGCCACCAACTGAGCACAGCTTGGAAAATGTACAGAAGAGACTAAAAGAAGTAAGCCTTGAGGAGTATGTACACTACTATTATTAAACATATTAGTGATGTGTCCTGCTATGGTAAGAACATATTTTTTTCCCAAAACATATAACTGCAAATCACATGTAAATCTGAAGTCGCCAAGCACGCCAAATAGGCCAGTGGTATCCTGAGGTGTGAGATCTCTGTCAGCAGGTCAGTGAAGGTGATCTTGCCATTCTACTCAGCCCAGATAAGGCCACAGCTGGAGTGCTGTGTCCAGTTCTGGGCTCTTCAGCTAGAGCTCCTGGAAGGCAACAAAGATGATTAAGGGGCTGAGACATCTCTCACAAGGAAAGGCTGAGGGAGCTGGGACTGTTCAGCCTTAAAAGAGACAACAGAGTGGAGGTTTTATCAAATGTCTGTCAGTATCTGAAGAGAGGGTGCAAAGAGGAAGGAGCCAGACTCTGCTAGGTGGTGCTGAGCTATAAGGCAAGAGGCAATGGGCAGAAACTGATGCACTTTCGTTCCACCCAAATGTGGAGAAGAACTTTGTTTTGTTAGTAATTCAGAAGAATCACTATCTAGAACAGAGTGCACAGAGAGATTGTGGGGTCTCCTTCTCTGGAGATATTCAAGAACCATCCGTATGCAAACCTGTGCAACTTGTTCTGAGATGATTCTGTTGATGAAAGGGGAGATTGAACCAGTTGACCCCCCTGGTGCTCCTTTCCAACCTTAACTATTCTTTGATTCTGTGAAGACTTCTGAAACATAACTTAAGCAAAAAAAGTGGACAGGGTTATACCTGTGGAGGACGACGACCCCCCTGGAAGGGTGATGCCAGAACAGCTGGACGATCCCTAAGATAAGTAACTAATCTTAAGCTCATGGTGACCTGCTGGTCCAAAAAATTCAGCATGCCTTGCTTCCCTATGCAAATAGTCTACATCCCCCCCCCGCCAGTCCCCAAAAAACCCCAGCCTTGGCCTCTGACCCCAGGAGATCTTGTCCCTGGTGTCCCTTTGTAGAGCTGCTGAACATTAAAGTGTTGTCTCTGTGGACTATCGCTAACAGTCTCCTCTCTCTCTCTCTCTTTTGTTCTGCACGGGCATGGGGATTCCACGATTCAAGCTGAAATCACTACTCAGAGCTGGTGAAATCCCCCACAGCCAAGTGGCAGTGCTCCTAGAAGGTGTTCTCTTGTAGATGCATCTCTCTTGGAATGGCACAGCCTCCTGGGTGAATCTCTCATCCAGTATCCTGTTGTGTCACATACCAATATCTATTTCTATTGAAAATTCAAGAAAAAATTTTAGAATCCAAGTGTTTTCATCATACCCCAGTACACTAACATTTTCATTGATAAAAGTTCTTGCTAATGCAAACCTTAGACAAGAGACAAGTCTGTTAATTTCATCTCCTACTCATGACATCTTCAGCTTTTAAATTAAACTGATAATTTGTACTGAAGTGGTTTTAAGGGGAAGCAATTATATTTCTATTTATAATGGAATATCAAAAACAGTCTCAGAAAAAAATCTGTCTATTTAATTCATAACTTTCATACACATAGAAACAATACATCTATACATCTATTTCAGATATCAGCTTTCCACATAAAATTCATAAAATTTAAGAGAATCATGACTGGTTAGTGAAAATTTATTTTAACTCTCTGCATTTAAGCCTGAAGTATTTCTGCATAAACAAGACAATCCCTTTAGCCACAATGATAAACAGAGAATCACAGAATTGAAGGGACGTTTGGAGATCACTTAGTTCAACCTTCCTCCTAAAGCAGGTTAACCTAAAGTAAAAGTTGCACAGGATCACACTCAGATAGAGTTTGGATACCTTCAGAGAAGAGCCTCCACAATCTCTCAGAGCCTGCTCCAATGCTCTGCCATATTCAAAATAAGAAAGTTTTTCCTACTATAGAGATCAAACTTCCCGTGTTTCAGCTTGTGCCTGCTGCTCCTTAGTCTTGTTGGCACTTCTGAAAAGAGTCTAGCCCCATCTTCTTGACACCCACCTTTAAGTTATTTGTATGCAGTCGTAAGAATTTCTCTCCATTTCCTCTTCTCCAGGCAAAAACACAGCTTGTGTAATACAAGACCTATTATATTTTTTGTGTCTTTAAATGTGTAATTAAAAAAAAAAGTCTATAATTATTTTATTAGATAATAAAGCTTTACAACCTCTAAAAGTAACTGTCAACTAGTGACTGGATAAATAATGGCTTTTTAGAAGACTGGCATTTTCTTCTAACCATATACTAATACCTCATGCCACTAATAAATCATATTGAAGACACATAAACTACGTTATTTTTCCTTCATTTTCCATTAAACCTTTTTTTTAAAGTCCTCAAAATTTTGGTGAAGATGGTGAGTTCAGAGATACTACTGAAATGAAAGACCTGTTTTATAAACTTTATTTCACAGAATCATAGAATGGTTTTGGGTTGGTGTCCAGGGCTGATGCTGAATTTTATCCCCATTTGTCTGTTTACTTCAGAAATAAGTTTTGTACCTTTAAAACTGGATCTGAGAGTGAAGGGGGGAGAAGGAGAAGCAGTGGAATGTCTGAGGCAGTTGTTTTCTAAATATAAGAATTTTCAGCTTTCCCATCAAACACAGCCTATGCTGTCTGCAGTGCAGATGGTGGGACAGAGCTCTCCTTTGCTTTTTGTTAGTTTTTGGCTAGCTGAGGCAGAGAAGTTCTCTGGACTGTTTTTTTTCTTTTTTTTCTTGGAAATGCTTGAACCTGCTCTGGACTAAAAACCCAAAAGGGCACCAGGATCTCAGCCCTGTGTCCCACCAGGCCTGGCCTGGGCCCGGCCTTTCCCAGCCCCAGAGGCACTGAGAGGAACTGAGCTGAGCTACAGCCCACGGGAGAGACTTTCTGAATGTTTCATTGTTATAAACTAATGAGGCCAAAATTTTCTTCAGAGAAATAGGTTCCCATTTATTTTGAAAATAGCTACAGGAGATGGAGGAACTGAAATAGGCTCAGATCCCCACTCAACAAGTCAGAAAAATAACAGTGAGTTTAACCCATGCACACACTGGGTTCCCCAGGAGGCGAGTTCCACCAAAGAACCCCAAATTCAACTGAATACCTACTTTTATAACCCCCTCAGGTCCATGATTGGTGCATTTTTGAATCCACGCAATGACTGCCTTGTTTCTAGGGCTTTTATTGGTCCTTATGATCATTCATTTCTGACCAATCATTTCTCTGAGGTGTCAAATTATTGGTCGTGTTTTTCTACCAATGCCCCATGGTGCTGGTGTTGGCACAGAGGTGTGCTGACTCTGCTTTAAAATGTTGTCACGCCCCTTTTGGACCATCCCTCACCATATCCTGGACCCTTTAGTTCTGGTAAGGAACATTAACTAACATTAATTAACAAAAACAGCAAACTCCCTCTCCCAATGTACAACAATCAATTCAGCCTCAACTTAAACTAAATTCCACTTATAACAGTAATCTCTTCAGAGCAGCAAGAGGTATTGTTTTGTATTGTTCATTTATGTGTTGGGGAGTGCTTTGCCTGTTAAATAAACAGTTTTTTCCACTTCTTTCGGAAGAAGTTTTGTCCCAAATTTGCCCTAAATCAAAACAGTTGGCAAGAACCTTAAAGATCATACAGTTCCAAACCCCTGCTGTAGGCAAAGACATCTGTCTTGGTTAGGTATAGATTTACTTTTTCGTATGGAAGTGATTCCCTGACAGGACCCTGTCAGCTTCCTGTAAACCTGACAAAAAAAAACCAATCAGTCGACAGTTTTCAACACTGACATATTGTTGGACCAATGACAGGGTTGGATATGCCTTTGTGAACACACATTTTGGGGCGAGCACTACAGGGGGCCTCTTTCTGGTTTCTAGCTTGGAAGAGGTAACAGGATTCTGGCCAGGGCCGCTCCACCACAGCTCCACCCCTGGCAGCTGCCGGACAGGGGGAAGGGGAAGCCACTGGCCCCCAGCGTGTCACAGATGAGATCTTAGCTGGGCTGATGAGATCCTAGCCACTCCTCCCTTTCCTCCACAGAGTGGCCACTCCATCGTAAACAACTTCTGGCTGGGGCCAGAAGCAGCCCTGCAGCCCATGCAGAGAGTGGTCCCACAGCTGGAACTGGACACAGCAGGGGCCAGAGACCAGCCATGGGGCCAGAGTGGCCATTGCCATTCTGGCCAGGCCCCTGGAGATACTGGCACAGCCCTAGTGCAGCCTGAAATCCATCACTGTGACTGCTCTGGCTGCTTCCCAGAAGGGACCACATGGCCCTCTGCAGGCCCTGTGTGAGATATTAACTCTTCCAGTGCACAGATGAGACCTGCATGACCCTAAATCCTCTCTCGAGTGAGAGAAATAAGAGGAGTGAAGACATGTAGAGAAACAACTTGAAGACTTTGAGGTCAGTAAAAAAGGAGTCAGGTCCCAGATAAGAGGCGAATGAGGACATGCCTTATTTTCAAGCTGAAATGGTCTTGTAAGCCATGGTGATGGACTATGATATACGGAGTATCCCTTTAAATCATGAAGAAGTATGGGGAGATGAATGTTCAAACTGTAGACCTGAGCAAAGGTATCCATGCTGAACAAGAAGATACTGAAGTAGCTGTGATCCCATGAGAAGCCTGAACAGAGAGAAACAAGAGTGATTAAGAGCCTTTTGCCTCGAGGGAAGAAGTGAACTTCTGTTCCCAGAGATGAAGATGATCATAGAGATAAATGAAGAGAACTTTTGTATTTTGAACAGTTTATCCTTAAAGTAATACCCCATAAGTTGACATGGCCCATAAACACAGCTGTGGGAAAGCTGTGAAAGGTGGGAGGGACTTCATGAATGCAGATTCCCAGGTGGCTCCTGTTCGTGGAAATTGAAGGCATCAGAGAACTGTTTTCTCACAGAGAATTCTCCATTGCGTAACAAGAGATAATTCTCTCCCTAAGAGAACTGAAGGAAGACTATTCTAGAGGTGGAAAACTGACGGAGAATCCTAGGGGTTGCCTTTATATGTTGTCAATGGGAAAGAAAAGAGGATGTAGAGGGAGAAGGGGAAGTGTTCTGAAGGTTTTATTCTGATTCTTATTATTCTTCTTTTAGTTTTTTTAATAAAGTTTTCTTTATACCTTTCAATGTTTAAGCCTGCTTTGCTTTTTTCCTAATCCTATCTCACGGCAGACAAAAGACCCACAACATAAATTGGTGCATTGACTGGGAAATCTTAAATTAGCAAACCTAAACCACTATAACACCTTTCACTGAAACCAAGGTGCTCAGAGCTCCATCTAATCTGGCCTTGAACACCTCCAGGGATGGGGCATTCACAACTTCTCTGACCAATCTGTTCTCATGTCTCACCACCAATCACGCTAAAGAATATTCTTTTACTTTCTTTTGATTTAAAGCCATTATCCTTTGTGCCATCACTATATGCTCCTGTAAAAAATCTCTCCATTTTTCTTGAAGGCTCCTTTCAAATACTAGAAGGCCATAATTAGGTCACCTCAAAGCCATCTCTTCTCCAGCCTGAACAATCTTGAGTCTCTTAGCATTTCCTCACAGGACAGGTGTTCTATCCCTCTGATCAAGTTGGCAGTCCTCCTCTGAACTCATTCTAACAGCTGATGTCCTTGATGTGCTGGAAAAAACAGCATAGTTCTATGATGAAAGTTAACGTAATTCGGGCAAAACCCAGCTTCTTATTACCAACACTGAGGCACTGGAGGTTTCTTTTGTGGAGCATTCAAAATGTGGTAAATAAACACACAGTTTTTGTTTAGCAAAGTTGGTCCCTGTTGATCATGTTTACTTGTTACCTGGTTGTTAAAAAGTTCTTGTTAGTTGTTAAATACCCCTAGTTGTTTGTACCTGTACCCCTTTCACGTCAGGAATCTCCTCCACAGCTCCCCCTGGGTGGTGCCTGGGACTACGTACATTACCATATGCAAATAAGGGGACACTAAGTACTACGGGGAAACAAAATCCCCTAAAAACAACAAGCCAACACGTAATAGAACACTAAAAAAGGACATATCTTGGCAGTGAAGAAGCAGGACTACTTTTCTATTCCACATTTACAGTCTGGATAATGTCACCATAGCTTAAAAGTAACCAGACTAGACTGAGACCCCTGGATGACGGGCAACATGTATCTTCCTGCAGATTCCCGTGAGGAGGGAAGCCCCAGATCTGCTGTCTGGCAAAGCTGAACACCTCCTCCTACTCCTCACTTTTGGAAGCAGTGGTGGTGTGCGGGACCCCTCAGGCTCCCCACCTAGAGCTGACTTTTAATAAAGGCATCAAAGAGGAGTCTATCTCCTGGCCCTATTTGTAACACAAAATGCTGTGAAAATTGACTGCAACGTAATTACATTTTTTAATAGAAATATTTTTAGTAGTTCTACTTTGTTACCATTACCAGTTCATGATATTTTTGTGTCTTTTTTTTTTTT